>VMDO01003091.1:0-151190 GCA_007922755.1 Pedetes capensis
TTCTCCATTTATTGTGAAGTTGCGTGCTGACCCAGTCGTAAGGATTTTTGTTTTGTTGATGTTTAGTCGTAACCCATATTGAAGGCTATGATCTTTGATCTTCATCAGTAAATGTTTTAAATCCTCTTCATTTTCAGCAAGCAAAGTGGTGTCATCTGCATAACGCAGGTTGTTAATGAGTCTTCCTCCAATCTTAATGGTTTTAGAAACATGAAAACGTAAATTATAACAGAGACTTTTAAAAAATAGGCCAAAATATGCTAATGTGGAATTGTCAGGCTGATGAAAATTTGTGTGAGTTACTCTGCTAATGAAATACAAAACCAAAAGTAGCTTATGTAATAGCAGAACTAGAGACAATCAAAATAAGTGAAACTGTAACAGGGGAAAATTGGGGAAAAGGGACTGTACAGAACCCAGATAGCTTAAGGTCTGAGGCAATTTGGAGGCAGGCCCCAAAGGTGAGATATTTGAAAATCAGGAATGGGCAGGCCTCAAATCTCACATAAGCAACTTTAGCCAAGCTGACAGCAAGCATATTGAGAGGGGTTTAAAATGTGTTCTCACAACAAACCAGGGGCTTGCTGAAATAGAAGTGCTCAACTACAATGCCTGTGATATTTATGCCATGCTCCCAGAAGTTTGCTTTCAGGAAGTCTGAACAGAAACAAACAAGCAAATGAATGAATCGTCAAAGCTACACGTACTTTTTTCTTGTGTTCTTGGAATTCACCTTACAAATAACTGCCAGCTCTGAGATGAATGTCAGCTTCATAGACTCCACGTTGGCACTGAATTCCACCCAACAGTCAGAAGTTGGCTAATAGAAGAGTCTAGCAGGTCTCAGCCAAGCCAGGTGAAGCCTCATTTATTCCACAATACGTAAACGGTGCAGTGGTGGCCCAAGGGAGGAAGTGTTCCATTCCACCTGTGTGGAACGAGGAGAGAAAGGCTTACGGAGGAGGTGAGCCCCAAACAGTCTTCAATGGAGAATAGAGACTTGCCAGGCCTTGGAGACAGCAGACGTGCAGCCCAGAAAGCAGGCAGCAGGCTGGGCCAAGGCACAGTGGGATGGCACAGGCTTGTACCTGTGAGCATCTTGCTATGACTGGCTTGAGTTTTGGATGCCAGGAATGGGGCAGAGCATATGGAAATGCAAACTGCATAGTAAGAAGGGCCAGAGCACAGATGTCCTTGTCCTAAAAAGTTTGCCCTGTCATTATTTACTAACTGCGTACATTGAGAACATACTAAATGCCAAGCCTCAGGGAGACACTTTTTTTTTAACCTTATGAAGCAGACAGACCGTCAGCCAATAATGACACAAACAATAATTTCATTTTGCCTGTAATGAGCTCTTCTATAAGCAGGGCAATGCTGTGTAATGAGAGAGCTTGTGATAGGGAAATCTAACTTAAGGTCAAAGATTTCTATGAGGAAGTGACAATAAAGCTGAGACCTATGTCAGAAGTAGGTTAGAGAAGGGCTCATTTGGGTGGGTTTGGAAAGAGCATTAGGGTAGATGTGAGAGGTGTGAAGGTCAGGAGATAGAATTATGGGGAACTTTAGAGAAACAGAATGACATGAGGCCTATGATAGACTAATCAGGAAGCTGTATGATCATGTTTGTGTCGTAATAACCATCTCCTGGCTGTAGTGTGAGGGATGTGGCATGGGGAGTGTGGGGGTTAATTTCATGTATCAACTTGACTGGGCAAAAGGATGCACAGATAGCTGGTAAAACATTGCCTCCTGGTGTGTCTGGAAGGGTATCTCTGGAAGAGATGAGCGTTTAAGCCAGTAGTTCTAGTTAAAAAAAGATCACGGTGACCATGTGGGCAGGCATCATCCAGTACACTGAGGGCCTAAATAGGATAAGAAGTCAGAGAAAGGAGGGATTTTCTCTTTCTTCCTGACCTGGAACTTCCATGCTCCTGCCCAAGGATGTCAGTGCTCCTGATTCTTGAGCCCTTGGATTCAGACTGGGACTTAACACTGTCAGCTCCCCTGGTTCTCAGGTCTTCTGTTTGGTCTGAAACTATACCCCTGGCTTTCCTGAGCCTCCAGCTTGTAGGCAGCAGATCATTGAACCTTTCAGCTTCCATAATTGTGAGTCAATTTTTCACAGTAAATCTTTTTCATACATTCATATACATCTTCCCCTATGTGTGTGTCACCTTGCCATGCTGTGGGGGCTTAGGTGTTGCTGTGATCCTGAAAGCTATGTCACTAGTATTTCAGATACCAACTGGGCCACCCAGGGTGGACAGGTTTCAGCTGAGCCTCAGACTAGGAGAGACTAGGGAGAAGGACCCAGCAGCTCACTCCCAAAACAATTAGCCATTGGAAACCCTATGAATAGCAGAGAAACACTGTCAAATATAGTGCCAGAAAATGAGCCCCCTAGGCTGGAAGGCATTCAAGAAATGATAGGGGAAGAGTTACCTTTTCAAAGTAGAGTCAACCTTAATGACAAGAATGGAGTAAATCCCCTGGAATTCCCTTTTACTGATGTGGCACCACTCAAAATGAGAAGAAACACAATGGTTGCAGCAATGGGCTCATAAAAAGATTGTGTGCATGACAGTGTTGGGTAATGTTTCATTCTGTTGTGCATAGGGTTGCTATGAGTTGGACCTGACTCAATGGCACCTAACAACAACAATATGCAACTTACTGGCTCTGTGTCTCTGGTAAACTCTGCCTAATATAGGATTTGTAGAAAACAGTTGGTGTGCTATGATGACAGCACTGGTGGGAGCTGAAGCTGTGTGGAGAAAGGATGGAATATATTTGATGGATATTTAGGGGCTAGAGTTGGCTGTTGGGAGAAGGACCCGGCAACCCACTCCCAAACATCAATCCACCATTGAAAACCCAAAGAATAGCAGAGCACTGACAGTAGTGTTGTACGTTGTATGTAGGGTTGCTATTAGTTGGATACCAATTTGATGGCACCAAACAACAACAACAGAGTTGGCTGTCCTTAATAACCAATGAATAATATGGGAAGCAAGGAGAGAAGTGTCATAAAAATGATTCTTAGGTTTCTGGATGGAGTAACTGGGTGGATAGTGATCAGATTTGATGGGAGAAGAGGATGGGGGTGCTAATGAGTTTTATTTTGGGTACACTTAGCTTGAAATGCCTATGAGATGTCCAACAGCAGCTGGATGTGAGTGTAAAGTGCTGGAAAGATTTCAGAGCTGGAGTTACAGAAACAGGAAATATTAGCAGTGAGGTGGGTTGAAGCCATGAGCATTGACAACTTTCATGAGGAAAATGAGCTGAGTGAGAAGACAAGAGGGCCATGGCCCAAGCCCAGGTGAGCATAGAAAGAAGAGATTGAAAAGGAGCCTGAGAAAAAATGTCCAGAGAAGTCGAATCAGAAGCAAGTGTGGGGTGGACATTCTCCAAGCCGACTCTGCGGCTTGGAAGGTTGGCACTCTGGGTCACATCAGCTGGCTCTCTTGTCCTCTGGCTTCCAGAGGTCAGGGACTAGGAGGCACTTGGAGGAGAGTGAGGCAGGGTGATGATTACCCTGCCTTGCTCCTGCTAGAATGTGCATGTGAGCATGTACTAGTGAGCATGTAAAGACCCGAGCTGCTGTTGGGGAACCTGGTAGCTGCAACCCCTCTTGTCTCTCAGGCCTCAGGGTGGTGAAGGCTTTCCCTCATGCTAACCTTTATGTCCTTCACCTATCCTTGCTGTTGTTGGTGTTGTTAGGTGCTGTTGAATTGGGTCCAACTCATCGCGGCCCTCATAGGGTTTTCAATGGTTGGTTGTTCTGGGTTTGCTTTGGGAGTGGACTGCCATGTCCTTGCCCTGTTTTTTCAGTGCTAGAGATCAAACCAAGGGCCTCAGAGAGTGCAGAGTAGTGCTCTACCAACTGAACTAAACCCCAGCCCCCATCCCTTGCTAGTTTCCTTTAATGCTGCCTAGATCTTTGCAAATGGGTCTTTTGTTAAAATCTTTCCAGTCATCCCTGTTTCTTGCCATCTGTATCTTTCTGGATCCTCCCCTTCACAGAGTCATATCACAAAAGCCACAGAAAAACATTTCCAGGTGGGAGTGGCCAACCATGTGGAATGCTTCAGAAGTTTTTCTTGATGAAGACTGAAGAACCCATTGTGTGTGACAGCTGAAGGCTGCTGATGACTTCTAAAGGCACAGGCTAGAAGGATGATGAACTGAGGCTTGACCACAGCATGCTGGAGAGTGAGAGTTCTTTAGCCATTGCTCTGTCCAACCTAGCTGTGGGAGAGAGGAAAGAAGATGCTTCTTCTTCTTTAATGTCAAAAGGCCTTGAGTGTGCTTATGAATTGTGGGAAAGACCCATTAGGGAGGGAGAGCTTGGAAGTACATGAATGGAAAGATGAATGAATGGATCTATGTCCAGGACTACAGCAAGAACAGACTGGGAGGATTGTCCTCTACTAAAGAATACTGATTTCTTTTTATTTTGGAGGAAAGGAGTAAGAGTGGATATGAACATAAACATGTTTACATCTATAGGATAAAAGAGTAAAGGAGTTTCTTCTTGATAGCCTAAATTTTCCCTATAAACATGCAAGGACAGTAAAAGTTTAAAATACCAGTTTTGTGCAGTGGGGGAGAAATTGATCAGGGGCCCAGATAGGCATGAGGAGTTTGCTGAAATAAATAAACAATTGATGTAAATAATAGAAACTATAATAGAATGTATGACAAGGTGAAATAACATGAGATTGTATTGGAAAGGTAGGATAATAGAATTTGGATTATAGATTATGGAATTTGTTTTTTTTTAATAGACAATGGGAGCTATCAAAGGTTTTTAGGCAGCGCAGCAATGAATTGGACATGACATAATTTGGGGGTGAGTGGGGCAAGCAGAAGTACTAAAGAGCACAATAATCTAGGTGATAGACAAAGGATGTGCCTTGTTTGAGGATTGAGAATGGATCTATCCAAGTTAACAGTTATTGAGGAGCTATATCACCTGGGGGGCTAGGATTTAGCTCAGTTGGTAGAGTGCCACTCTGCAGTCTCTGAGGTCCCGGGTTCGATTTCCAGCACCACAAAAATGGGAGAGGGACGTAGTAATCCACTCTCAAGGCAATCTTGAAAGAATCAGCCATTGAAAATCCTATGAGGGTCATTATGAGTCAGAAATGACTCAATGGCACCTAACAACAATAACAATATATCACCTGGGACCAGTAATGATGCCATCCAGTAATTATGCCATGAGGAAGACTGAGGGACACTTTGGGACCTTTGTCCAAACTCCACCACCTCCCACCTTCTATGCAAACCCTGGTTTAATACGAATACCAGAGTGTCATCCCTAATTCCCCAGATAGACATTCAGGAACTGCCAATGCACTGTTCTTTGAGGCTACTGAAATGTAGGAAATGAAAGCAAGGGAGCCAGAAATAAGTCAGAAATTGTAACTGGGTTTACTAGGTGGATGCCATGATAGTGTTGAGCAGGAAAGAGAATATAGGAGACCATATTAGTAAAGAAAAATGATGAATTTTAGGTGCCAGAAGGATCCATGTAAATTTGGGCAATTGGGGTTGAGGATGTGAGTTTGGAGCTTGGGAGGGAGGTTGGGCCTTGTCATCAGATCTGGCATCACCTATATTGAGCTGGTTGATGAAGCAGCTGGGTCCACATTTGCCAGAACATTCCATTAGTCCCCTGCAAAATTTGTCTTGGCCCTGCTCAGGTTTGCAGTATTGTTTCCTATTTCCCAGTGCTGGTAAAGGGATTGGAAAAAAAAACTGAGGAGAGACTTTTGCAAAATATTGTCTTTAAGAGGCACCAAAGGAGACTCAGGAAGGAAGATGAGAAAATGTCAGAGAAGGTGGAAAATAAGCAGAGTAACAGCTCATGGAACAGCTCATGGGAGACCAGCCTGGAAAGTCACACCAGCAAGGGCTCGTCAAGAATAATGGCAGATAAAACCTTTTTCTTTTACAGAAAACATCACTTCTTCCCTTGAAAAGTGATTTTTAATTTACATTTTGTTCTAGAAGATTGCCCTTCTTCTCTTTTAGCGTAACTTATTAAAAATATTTAGAATTGCTCTAAGCCTTCCAATTTCACATCATTAACCTCCAAAGAGTTGTACAAATCTTTGTGCAGAATTCATTAAATTTGTTCAGCATTTCCCTGTAAATTTTTCAGAGTGCACTAAAAACATCACTTAAATTTGCTTTGATCCTCAAATTGAACATCCTTTGCTTTGTCACAGTGGAGCTGTTCTTCACACAGAGAGCCAATTCCCATCAGATTACTTTGGGTCTGCCGTTGAGCTAAAAGTTAGAGTCATCTTTTTCTAACTGCAACCGATTCTTTCCTGAAAATTTACCCTGGGTCCCTATCACTGAAGCACTCCTGTGATCTTAGTGAACTGAGTGTATTTGGAAGCTCTTATAGTGACAGTACTCAGTTCTTAAAATTATGCTGTTCCCCTTTCACACAAAAGGACTGGTTTGTAATCTCAGGATTGTAACAATTATGTTTGGTCTATAATCTTTCTGGAATCACAATCCTCTAGGGGACATATAAACCCCTCATTTATACCCATGTCTATATGGTGAGAATGTAGGTCATCTCCTTGAGCAGAAGTCCCCAACATTTTTGGCAGAGCGACCTACTTCATGGAAGACAAATTTTTCATGGTCCTCAGGTGGTAATGCAAGCCATGGGGACTGGCTGTAAATACAGATGAAGCTTCCCTTGCTTGCCCGCTGCTCACTTCCTGCTGTGTGGCCTGGTTCTTAACAGGCAACTGACTAGGGGTTGGCAACTTCTGCTTTTGAGAATCTTTTTGTAAGAGTTAAGCTTTCCCCTGATCTTGTACTGATCTTGAAAAGAATATCTTTTTGAGCTATGTCTATTCCCTGAATGAAAAGTTCGTTATTTAGAAATATCTAATTCTCTTTCATGGCAGGCTCCTCAGGATCTGAGAGGTCTTCAGCAGAATGTGGTGGTATCTTGTCCACATTTGAAAATAGTAAGTCTCTAAGTGAGTACTGCCACTGCACTCCCTCGTTCTCAGGAGCTATGTCATAATCGTAAACGACCATGCCTGGAGTTCCATCACTTGAAGGTCTGTTGTCCAGGGATCTGGGCCAGGTTAATGGATTCTCAGACTTACTGGTGTTAGAAGCACTTTCCAGGTGAGTCTCATACAAAGCAGAGTCTGGACCACGCGTAAAAGTTTTTCCAAAATGATTTTCCTGAGTTTCACAATTCCCTGGAATCCTTTGGAAGGTTGTAATATCCTCAAGACTTTCTACAGAAGTCCCATTATCCCTGTGTTCTCCTGAGTTCTTGACCTGCAGAGACTGGCTGGCTCTGCTGCTCTCCTCACCGTGTGCCTCCTCTTCGGTCACATTCCTTCCATCCTCGGAACCCTCTGAGCTGAGAGTAAACAAAGACCCCTCATCAGAATCATAGTCTGTCTCCAAGTAATATGGAGGGGCAGAAGGAGCATCTTTCTGCACTGATTCCTTGGTAGCAGGAGTGACATCAAGGCCACTGCTCCATCTTGGTGGATGGGCTTTCTGGTCGGCATCTCTTGGGTCACCGTGTGGGACCATAGTGCGGATGGCTGAGAGTTCGTCCTCAGCACTGGTCCCGTGGATCCTTGGCTGCTGTGCACCCAGCAAGCTGATGAAATTGTTTGCTTGCATTACTTTGGCAAATTCTGCCTGCGAGCCTGTAGTTTCTGGAGGTGACTGTTCAGGCCTCCCCCTTTGCTTACTCTCTCCAGCCCCTCCCCGTGTGTTTGTGTGTGTTAGCGTGTTGGAGAGGGTAAGGGCCGCTTCTCTTGAGTGTGATTCATTCAAATCATCATGGGTTGAGCCAGAGACGGTTTGTAGTGTGCTGGCCGTGGAAGAGACACCCACTGAGCACTCGGGGAGAGAATATTCCTGGGCCACTGTGTCATAATAGATATGGTCCTGTGCTGCTGAAAGTAGTTCATGCTTATCAGGATCTGGATAGCCACGGAGGGCAGAACAGGCTGCATGGCCCTTTGGAAGCCCGTTATCATTTCCACTTCCTGCCCCAGGGTGGGCCCTGCATTGCTCTGAGTTTTGCCAATGGCCAGGCTCCTTTCTGCTGTTTCCTCGGGTCCTGTGAGGAATGACAGTGGCGTATGGGCTTGGCTCTGTCACCCAGGAAGGGCTCTGGTTCTCATAGAGGTTTTGATGGTGGGACTCTTGGCCCAGATCTGTCCTTGGGTGCAGTGTGCTCCCCATAGCCTCGGTATCATCATAGAAGCCCTGGTTTGAATAGGCATTACCTGAATGGGGGCTTTTGTTCCCACATCTTTGTCGCCACAGTCTTTCTGCATAGGGCCTTGTGAAAGCCCCCAGGCCGAAAGCGACGATGAACGTGATGAACACCGACAGGCAGATGGCCAGGGCTAGGTCTGGGGACTCATCCTCCTTTCTGCCAGCGGCTTGCACATCTCGGGCATTTCTAGCCCCTCCCAGCCACTGTGCCTGTGTCTCCCCAAGATCAGAGCCAGCGTGTGCCTCTTTCCCCAGGTTGGAAGGGTGCTTGTCCATTCCTTCCCGGGGCCTTTCTGCTTCGCTCCTTATGAGGCTCTTCGTGTGATTTAAGTTAGTGTGGGGAAGGTGTGTCTCTCTGGAAGTTCTGCGTTTGGAAGTCTCCAAATTTGCCTCCTCATTCCCTGCAAAGGGGAGATAAAAACGACACACTGAGTGGACACTAAGGTGAGATTCCAGGGGCTTTCAGAGCATGGGTGAGTCCTCCTCAGTCCCTATCTAGCTATATTTTCAAGTGTAAATTACATGGTTTCAAGTAGCTTTTGTGGATTCATTCATTCATTCATTCATTCACTTGTCCACTCTTGTCTAATGCCAACAGTATGTATGTGGCTCTGGGCACATTTATATGTGGCTACCTGTTGCTTGCCTGCTGCCATACCACTGTGGCATTCAATCCTGTCAGATCTCGGAAGCTAAGCAGGGTTGGGCCTAGTTAGTACTTGGATGGGAGACTGCCTGGGAACACCAGGCGCTGTAGGCTTGGAAGACGGACCCAGCAACCCACTCCCCAAAAACAATTAGCCATCGAAAACCCTACAAATAGCAGAGGAGCACTGACAATATTGTTTCGCCTGTGCAGGTAGGATCACTATGAGTCGGACACCGACTTGACAGCACCTAACAACGACAACCACATCTGCTGCTTGCTTGATCCCAGGAGGTTGTGTTTTAGGCTTCTTGCCTGGATGCTGCCCATGGGAGAAAGCAGCCAGACTGAAGGGGCAGCCCCACCATTCTCCTTGCTCCATACCCTCAACTATCCCACATTTGCCAGAACATTCCATCAGCCTCCTGCAAAACCTGCCTCTGCCCTGCCCAGGTTCACAGTGCTATTTCCTCATCATTCCCCAGTGCTGATAGATAGCAAAACACTCTTTTTGTCTTCTGCCTTCGGCATGCAGACTGCCAGTCGTGGCTTGTATAAAGGAGAGAAACATGTGTGGCCAACAAACTTCAGACCTCCCTCTGCTCTTCATGGGTGTCTTCTAAATGTGGTAGGCATGGCTGTGATTCTACTTTAATAGGAAAGAGTTTAAGACTTTTTTTTTTTTATCTGACTTTTTTTCCCAAGATAGTTAATAGTCGGGGCAGGGAGAACCTTCCCAGAATGTTCAACCCAGAATAATATATTTTAGCACTTCAGAGAGTGATAAGGAACAAATCAAAAGAAAATATACATTTGAAATGTGTTTGTTTGGTGTATGTTGTGGATCTCACTTTCAGAGGGTTAACAAAACTTCAAAATAATGTTTTAAATTTAAAAAATTCTTTCTTTAATCAATTGTTAAGAATTGGGATGAAACTGACATTTTGAGGCTTCAGGGAAAAATTATCTTCTAGTGAAATGTCTATTATTGACTAAATCCAATTAATAGTGATGATTCTAACTAGGTTTCTTTGAACAGGTGAAGAAAATCATTCATGAACGTAGAAAACACAAGACCCCAATGATTACTCTGCTATCCAGCCTACAGTTGGCTCTTGCCAAGGATTAGCACCCTTGCTTTCAGAGGGATGTCATTGTTTCAAATGAGACTCAGGTTTTATATGCATTTTCCAGTTCAAAGGGAATCACTTCAGAGAAAAGAAGTTCTAAGGACTTACCTATAGACTTATTGCAAATGGCACTCCACTTTTTCCTCCAGGATTCAGAAATGAATCTTTGGAAGACGGCTACATTATTGTCACAATGCCATTGGTTATCAGCCAAGTCCACCTCCAGATGGGGAAATTCTAGAGCGAGGGTCATCACTGGTGGGATGGTGGTCAGAGCATTGTTGCTGAGGTCTACAACCTACTTGAGAAGAAACACATGTAGGACGATCTGAACAAAGACATTTAGGGACACCATAAGTAACAGAATATTACTTCTACCTCTAAGGAAGCAATATGAATTTAGCACTGGCTTGAAAATCAGAGAATTTGGGTTTAAATATCTGCTCTGCCCCTAAAACCTCTGTGTATCTTGGTAAGTTGTTTACTTTCTGCCATCCTACTTTGCAGGTTTGCTGTAAGAATTAAATGTATGAGAAGGCTTTAAGGGTAGTACCTGTTATTAGATACCCAAATGTTTTCCCTTTGTTGTTTCCTATGAGTTATGATTTACACTGTTAAGTAATGCCTGGACTTTCATTCTACCCAGGTATAGAATAGGATCCAGGCCTAGAATTCATAGAAACACTATGATCTTTAAAGAAGCAGAAGATGCTGTTTGATGAAGACAGAACACAGAAGAATTATGGTTGACTAGACATACCAAAGAGAAATCTCTGTCTCAAATGTTATCTCAAGGATAGTAGTGCATTCTTTTGTATCCATGGCTAATGTGTCTAATCAGAAATGCAGGAGGAGACCAGGGAACAAAACTGATCCAGTGGCTCTAGAGACACAGAGCAGATGTGTTGAAGCTGAATGTGGCGGTCACATGATATGCATGGAAAATATAGTTCGGTGTAGCCCCAGCTACTGTTTGAAGTGCGCTGCTGGTACCAGTCACTCTGCTGGGAGCTCTTCATACAGCTCATACATGATCTGTGATCCTCCCAATAACTTCCACATTTCACCCTTTTCTACAAAGGAAGAAACTGGGCTAAGCCATACACAATATCCACATAGACCTTAGACCAGGGGCCTGGTACAGAGCCGGTGCTCAGTAAAGAATGGGGAAAAAAAATGAATGCAGTGGGACAGTGGTGATCTACTCTGGCTTCATAGCTATGTGCCTTCACTGCAGAACACACCCTCTTGGTGCCTCTCAGAATGAAGGAGTGGCTTTGTGGAGAAGGCCTGGAGAATAAGACACTAGCGTGGGGACATAGCACTCAGGGAAGGACAAGTAATTAGAGGAGAAGAGAAAATAAAAAAGAGAAAATGCCAACTTTGCTTTTAAAAAGGAGGACCATGGATAAAAATCAGAAAGGCTGAATGGTACCAGGACCAATTTTTTTTATGAACATTGGGGAAAGTCAGTATTTATACTTTGTTGTTGTTGTTGTTGTTAGGTGCCGTCGAGTCGGTATCCGACTCATAGCAACCCTACATACAACAGGCGAAACACTATTGTCAGTGCTTCTTCTGCTGTTCATAGGGTTTTCAATGGCAGATTGGTTATTGGGAGCGGGTTGCCAGGTCCTTTTCCCAAGCCTGCAGTATCTGGTGTTCCCAGGCGGTCTCCCATCCAAGCACTAACCAGGCCTGACCCTGCTTAGCTTCCGAGATCTGACGGGATCGGATGCCACAGGGCTACAGCTGCAGGCATTTATACTTTAGGTTATATAAATTCCTAACAGGAGCTGATTCAAACAATAAAACAGCATCACAAGGTCACTAGAAGTAGAACCTGAGGTTTTTGTGAACTTAGGTAGTGAGGGTGACTTTTCCCTTGTTGAGCATCCATGTAGTGTTGAATCTCCAAGGTAAGTCACCACAAATAAGAAATAGGAGACTGTGACTGGGAAGAAAAGACACTCCATTTTGGCCTGGACTTACCTAGGCTCAGAAGCTTTCTTATGTATGTGCCCTTCCTCAACAACACACTGAATTATTCTGATGTTTTTCAGGTAGTTATTTCTTTTTTAGTGCATTTTTTTTCATCTTAATATCTTATTACATTATAAATCATGAAACGGAAAGAAAAACTGGAGGAAGGAAAGAAAATTAATAAATGTTTCAGAAAGAATAATTTCTGAGAGAAGATTAAAATAGAATAGTTCAATCTGGCTAAAATACCTATCCACTAGCATTTGAAAGGTACATATATTACTGAAAGACTGGGAGAAGCATATAATATGGCTTCAAAAATCACTGGATCTAAGAAGAATGAGATAAAATTAAGAAAATCTTTTGTACAGCAAAGGAAACAATAAAGGAAGAGCCCAAAGAATGGGAGAAAATCTTTGTGTCCTACACATCTGACAGAGGATTAATATCTAGGATATACAAAGAACACAAGAAATTAAACACCAAAGTAACAAATAGTCCAATAAATGAGCAACAGAACTGAACAGTTCCTCAAAACAAGAAATACAAATGACAAATAAGCATATGAAAAAATGTTCAATATCCCTAGCCATAGGGAAATGCAAATCAAAACTACACTGAGATTCCATCTCACACCAGTAAGAATGGCCAACATTAACAAAACAACAACAAATGCTGGCAAGGATGTGGAGAAATAGGAACCCTTTTACACCAATGGTAGGACAGTAAATTAGTTCTGCCACATGGAAATCAGTATGGAGGTATCTTAGAAACCTAAAAATAGAACTACCATATGATCCAGCTATATCACTTCTAGGAATGTACCCAAAGAAACATAAGTCATTCAGGGATACCTGAATTTCCATATTTCATGAAGCACTCTTCACAAATGCAGGGGTATGGAATCAACCAAGATGTCCATCAATTGATGATAGGATTAAAAATGTGGTATATATATGCAATAGAATATTATTCAGCAATGAATATGAAGAATGAAATTTTCATTTGCAGTGAAATGGATGGAAGAGGAGAGCATCATTTTAAGTGAAATAACCTGACTCAAAAATAGAAACACCACATGTTCTCTCTTATATGCAGGAGCATATTAAAGAAAAAAATATATATGTAATCATACTTATCTAAGATTGGAAAATACAAGTGGATTCAATATGAGAAGCTAGGGAACTAGTGTTGGGAAGGAACAGCTTAAAGGGGTAAAAAGGGAGAGAAAAAGTGCAAAATACAGGATGAAAATCCCTGAAATCATGCCATCATGCAATAACTCTTAGTTGCATACAACTGTCATTAGATGTTAATAAAATTTTTTCTTTTTTATTTACTTTGTTATGCAAAATATTTAAGGAAATGGAGGTCTAAACAGTCCTAATTTGATAATTGCATAATAGATATATGAACTAAATTATCATTCTATATCCCATTCAATATGCATAATTAAAATACTAATAAGAAAAATACAATTTCAAATGTCAGTGAAACATATTTCATTCCACTTAAGTATAGTGATGAATTAATGCTTTGAAAAAATCTATCTGGTTTCTGAAAACATTCCCATATGGAAAGACACATAGAATAATGCACATACTAAATTAATCTCCTGGAAGAAAAACAACATCCATTGTGATATTCAGCTTTCTGGTACCAAATATGTTATCATGTTCCAAAACCAGTTTTTAGAGTTATTGCCAAGCATGGAGAAGGGGTAATAGAGAGGGAGAAATTGCATGATTCTTGGCAGTTTCAGTGAATTGAGAATTACAGCTGTATTTAAAACATTCTCAGAGTTGATTTTTTAGTTCATCAGTGGGATCTATTACCTGTAAGCTGCAGAAGACTCACAAAGTATAGTAAAAATGCACAGGAAATAAAACAGACAAAGGGCAAATTACATGTACAAATATAATTATAATATATACATAATGCTCTAGTTGAGGTTCCCTGGCAATTTGACAACCCATTACTGGTGGGGTGGGGAGCAAAGTTAAGTAGGCTTTCTTATTGGCTCTAACAGCAGCAACAATTTCTTCTTTTTCTTCTTTTTCTTATCCTTTTTCCCCTCTTCCTCTTCCATCTCCTCCTTTTTCTTCTCCTTTTTTTGTTTTTTCAGTACTGGGGGTTGAACCCAGGACCTTATATATGTGAGGTGAGTGCTCCACCAGTGAGCTGCACACTCAGCCTCTTTTTTTGTTTGTTTCGAGACAGTCTTGCTAAATTGTGCAGGCTGCCTCTGGCCTCAACCTCACAATCCTCCTGCCTTAGCCTCCCAAGTCACTGGGATTACAGGCATGCACCACCCTGCCTGGCTTTGCTCTGATAACTTCCTTGGCAGACTCTGAGATAGTCCCCAGTGATCCTGCCTCTAGTATTTGGGCCCTTGAATAATCTCCTCCTGTCAAGTGTGGGCAGGACTTGTGATCTGTTTCTAGCCAACAAAGTACCTCAACAGCAATGGGATGTCACGTCTGTGATTATCTTACATAAAATGGTAATGCTCTTCTTGCCAGACAGCTTGTCAGCTCTGAAGCAAGGCACTGCATTGTGAATAGCCCTATGGAGAGGCCACAAGGCAGAGACCTGAAAGCAGGCATAAGTCAACAGCCAGTAAAGAGGTGAGCCCTCACATCAATAGCCCAATGAATTAACTGAGACCTGTGACCCCACATGAGCTTGGGGGGAATCCTCTTCCAGCTGGGTGTTCAGGTGAGACTTCTGCTCTGGCCAACACTGGTGCAGCCTCTCAGGAGGCCCTGGCTAAGCCTGACCCACAGAAATGTGAGATAATAGATACATGTGGTTTTAAGCTGCTAAGTGTGTGGTGATGTATTATGCAGCAATAGACAATTGATACAAATATCCATGAACACCATCTATTCATTCATTCCTCTATTTAGCCACCAAGTATTTTTAAATATGTCTTAGCCAAGCACTGGAAAACAAAGCAGGCATGATATGTATCTTAAGGTGTGGGATTACCATCCAGTATTAGGATCAGGGGCACAGACACTAACACCTAACCATACACAAACTAAATGATTCCTGCTGGGCAACAGCAATGACCAAAAGGTAGAGCAGTTACAAGCGTGTAGCAAAGGGGGACTAATTCAATCTGGATGCCCAGGGAATCTGCCTTGGGGAAATGACATTCAACCAAATGCTGGAAGGATTAATATGAGTTAGCTCTTGCATCGAAAGGATCAACAAGTGGGGAGCTCGTGGGGTGAAAACAGGCAGGAGAGCAGTGCACAAGGGGAGAGTGGCTTGAAATGAGGCTGGGGAGGGAGGCAGGCAGGGGCCAGGCCCTGGTTGTAAAATCTTGGAAGTGTTTTAACCAAGGAGTGGCAAAAGCACATTTGTATATGTAGAACTTCTACATGCCCACATTTCTACATGCAGACTCTGTTTACAAAGAGTTTATTGTATTCCAAATACTATTAAGTACTATAAGGCATTTAGTTCTCACACAATTTTATGAGAAAGGAACCAAGTTACCTCCATTTTACAGATCAGAAAACTGAGTGCAGAGGGATTTCATAACTTGCCCAAGATGGTGTGGCTGGAAAGTGGCAGAGTCTAGCTTGAATCCCAGGTAGCAAACTCCAGAGGTCGCCCCAACCCCTTAACCCTTAGCCTCTCTTCCATGGAGGAAGGCTCAGGGAGATATTCAACAGCACTCTACACAATGCTGAGAAAACATTAGTTGTCTGGGTCCATGCTGCCTAATATGACAGCCATTAGCCACAAGTAGCTATCAAGCAATTAAAATGTGGCTACTCCACATCATATGTAAAATACACAACAGGTGTTGAAGATGTAGTATGTACAAGGGAATGTAAACTAGCTCAATAATAATTCCTATGTTGATTACATATGTAAAAGATAATATGTTGGCTGGGTAGTATATTTCACTAAAAGGAAATTCATATGCTTATTTTTACTTTTTAAATTTGGCTATTAGAATATTTACAATTGCACATGTGGCTCACGTGATGTTTCCGGTGAATGACACTGGCCTGTGAAAGAACAGGGTGGGGTAATGGAGGACATTTTCTGGGTGCCACACTAGAGGCCTCTCAGTGTGTCTAAAAGACCATTGAGAGGAGATGTTACACTATCTTCCCAAGGGGGAAAGGTGTGGAGAAGAGCAGAGAAGGGACTAAAGCCCCCAAACCTGGAGCAGGGTTTGGGGTTCCTCACTCTCAAAGCTTTCAGGACTTCCGGGAGATTAACCCAAGGCACATAGCTCCACAGTGTGATGCAGATCTGCGAAGAATGTGTCTAATGTTTAGAAGAGCATGCGGCATGGGGTAAGCATTACACAAGCGTGTGTGATTATCATTATCATGTTCATTATCCAGTACCCAGTTTTCCTCAGAAGCAAGGGTCACTGAACTTCAGTGGCCCATGTAGTCCTGAGTTGTTGGCTAGAGGGGCTCAGAGGGACCTCCCAAGTGTTCCAATTTGCACAAGACCCCTGAGACCTTTGTCTGGTCTTGCAGCTTAGGGAGGCAACCTGGAAAATAATACATTTAATTTTTTGCCAACTGACAAATGGAAACTTGGAGTTGGATTTAATTTGATTTAGAAAAATAATGTGCCAATTTTTGCTGCTGAGTATTATGTTTGAGCAAAGTTCATGCCCATTATTGTGGCCTTTGATTTTTGAGGCAAGAAAGAGATGTCAGCTCTTTTAGAGATCTTAAAATAGAGTTAGATGTTTTGATTAATAGCTAGTACAGCTGGATGTGGAGAAACTCTCCAATGGAAATAGCCTTCTAATGTGATTGCCTGTATGTCTGCATATTTAAGACAGTATAAAAGTGATTTTAGAACCTGTAATTTTTGGAGGTCTCTGAAGGCTTCTGGGTGAATTTTGAATATCTTGTTGCTCTTTAAATAGATGTTCTCCAGTTGCTGGCAGTGATGAAAATCAGACAGCCCAACTTGCAATATCCCATTGAATGACAGATCCAAACTCTGCAATGACTTCAGTTTCCACAGTCCTGTTAAAATTAAAAAGTAAATTAAAATCTAAACTGACAGTATTTAATTGAAGCATTGTTTGTAATGGTGGGATATTAGAGACAATATTAAAGACTCTTAGTTGAGCAATTATTAAAAAATGATGTATTAATACTATGAAACAATTGTTGTTGTTAGGTGCCATCACATTGGTGTCTGACTCATAGTGACCCTATGTACAACAGGTGAAACAGTATTGCCACTGCTTCTCTGCTATTCATAGGGTTTTCAATTGCAGATTGATTTTTGGGAGTAGGTTGCCGGGTCCTTCTCCCAAGCCTATAGTATGTGGTGTTCCCAGGCAGTCTCCCATCCAAATCTAACCAGGCCCAACCCTCTGTAGCTTCCGAAATCTGATGGGATCGGACGCCACAGTGCTATGGCTGCAGGCATGAAATAATAGGTAGTCTTAAAAGAGAACAGTGTAGATCATTATGTGAAATGACAGATCATGAAGCAAAAAATTAAGCTGCAGAAAACTATAGAGTGTAATACTCATGTTTTCTTTGGGAAAAAAGCCATACACAAACATATGCCTGTATTTTGAGTGAGCAGAAAAAAGTCCTGGAAGGAGATGAGCCAAATTACTAATTACCATCACACTTAGGACTGGAATGGTTGTAGGAGGGGAGGAGGGATATGAGAGGAAACTTTCTTCTTATTTTATATACTTTTGAATTCTTTCCACAAGCATGCACTGCTTTTTAAATAAAAAACATAAATAAATTGAACCTTGATTAAAGGGGATGATGAATAAATACTTGTCCACTTGGTTGGATTATGGGTAAAACTTAATAATTATGCATTAGTAATAGAGGAAAAAGGTTGTGTTGATGCTTTATTACATGGATGAATTCTTCCAGTTTTAAGAATTTCTTACCCTATTTGTAGCCATTATCCTTTTACTACTTATTATTGATATTATGACTATTTTCTAGGTATTCTTGTATTTTTAAAGGTTATAAATTACAGCTAGGTTTTGTTTTCCAGTATAATAATTGAACTGAATTTTGGTTTCTGTCTTTGTATTTCACTTGGTTCCAGGGAATAACCAGAAGGTCTATCTGGCACTGAAAGCAAAGGTTGAGAATGAGGTGGTAGCCATAGCAGTCTCCCAAATTTGATTTCCCAGATGGGTCTTGCAAGGAAGAGCCTGCAGTTACACATTTTCTTCTGCCCTGTTCTCGCATGTGGGCTGTGTCTATAACTAACTACTACTGAGTAACAGTTCAAGTTGGTTCAATTCCAGAGGGTTTATTCCTTGCCTACTGTCTGCAAGGTACTGCTTGCAAGACTGATTATGCAGAGAAAGAGAGAGAGAGAGAGAGAGAGAGAGAGAGAGAGAGAGAGAATGACTTAATTGATATGGCTGTAACATGTAGGTTGTCATATGTCCATTTGAGTTGTAGAAATTGAGGAAGAGACATTTAGGGCAATAAACCAACCAAAACATTAGGAACAAGGTACTTGCTGCTGAGGACAAGTAGAGCATAGAATGTGAATCCTTGAACCTTAGTCTGGTGAAATGATAAGACATACAGACAAGAAAAAGCCACTAGTTATACAAAGTAGTCCATAATGCATGCCATCCAACTATAAAATTATCTATCACTTTTCTGTCTGCCTGTCCAATCAGATGATCAGATCCCTTCAGAGTAGAATTCACATCTTTGAACGCTTGCAATGCTTGGTATACAGCATATACTCAATAGGCAAGAGGCCACAGTGTTTTGTCTGTATAGAGAGTTAAAAGTCATTGAGCCAACATTAAAGATTCAATACAAAAACTTGCATTTCTGGCTTCTCTTAAAAAATAGGACGTTCCAGCTGGCATATGACATTTGGCTGGAGCTGAATGAGGGCTGCCTGCTTTAGATGAGGGCATGAGTTTTCTTTGTACTCATATTTCTATGAAAAATAGGAATACAATGGATAGGCCAAGAATACTACATGTTTAAAAAATAATGGGAGAACACCAAAGCTGATATGCACTTGGCATATGCTAGTAAGAAGTACTCCCATATTGGTTTATAAATAGCCACTGCCCAGTGTATGCCCTACTGCCCTGAGCACTCTGGTCCACCCTCCACCAACTCCTCCCAACCCAAGAGGATCCTGCTGCAGCCCCACATGCAGGAGGCATCTAAATGGGGAGCCTAGGATGAAGGTCAGTTGTTAGATATTTTGAATATAACCTCTGGTGAAAATATATTTGTGTACAGAGGAATATTCCCACATGGTTTAATATGCAAACATAAAGGTTTGTGAGAAAAAAAATGCAACATAAGACACCAGTATAAAAGATGCCACAGGTTCCTTAACATTTTCCTGATACTTTCCTAGCCTATTTAGGGATGTGAACTCACAGTTCCTAAAATATCTTGGGTATTTAATTGCATAAGTACCCTAAGAGCTCAGTGGAGAGCTCATGACTAGCTTTCAAGTGGAAGGAAGAAATTATTTTAAACTCCTATTTAGTTGTGCATTCTTTATGTTCTAAGCATTTCACAAACATCTTTAATTATCACTAAGTCTTGTGGATTATCGCCATTTTGCCACATGAAAACATGTAGGCTTAGCTAAGGTAAGAAGTTGTTTGACATCATGGTAAGTGGAGCTGGGATAAAAACCCAGATTTCTTAACCCTTACCCTTTAACTTGGGAGAAGGATTTGGCAATCCACTTCGGATGCAATCCCGAAACAATCAGCCATTGAAAACCCTATGTGGGTCACTATGAGTCCACAAGACATTCAACTTGATGGCACCTAACAACAATATCCTTTAACTGTGCCCATCTTCTTAATTAATTAATTAAGAAAAGAATAGAAGGAAGGAAGGGAGGGAGGGAGGAAAGAAAGAAAGAAAGAAAGAAAGAAAGAAAGAAAGAGAGAGAGAGAGAGAGAGAGAGAATCAGGACCCGAAAGAGAATTTGAATTTAGAAGGTGAAAAAGAAGACAGAGGGCAGGGCTCTCTAAGCAAAAGAAAGATTTGGGCCATGGAAAATGTGCTGAAGTTGGGAAATGTATGGGGAGTTGTTTAGTTACCCTGTTTGTGTCATGGAGTTAATACGGATCTAAAAGGGATTTAAGAGATTGAGTTTTATTCCATCTTTATCTGTGACACTGATGTGAATCAGGGAACATCACTTAAAATCTCCATGCCTCATTTACTTTCCTTAAAAACTGTTCCTTGCTGGGCCTTGTGGTGGCACACATGTATAATGCCAGCACTCAGGAGGCTGAGGAAGGAGCATCACTTGAGTACAGGAGTTTGAGAACAGCGTGGGCAACATAGAAAGACCCCCTTCTGAAAAAAAAGAAAAAAAGTTTATCACAGCTGGAACTAATGATTACTAAGGTTTTCAAGCATTTTGAACCCAATGGAAGCCAGGTGCAAGAGTCTGGATTATTGTTCAGTAACTATTCAGTATTCTGTGGGCAGAATGCACTTTTGCACCCCACTGAGTTTGGCCATGTAACTCGCATTGGTCAATGGCGTGTTAGCAGAGATGGCATGAGCAATGATCTCAAACATGCCTAAGTGGTGGGACTGGCTCTCTTGGCTTCTGCTAGTACCATAAAAAGAAAATGCTTGACTAGCCTGCTGGTCCAAATGAGGAGCACAAAGAACAGACTTGGAGCCACTGTGTAACTTTCAAGATGATAGGTACAATCCCTGGAGGAAAAATAACTAAATGCTACCAGTAGAGTTGGAGCTGCTTATGATTGTCTTTTTCTTATTTATTTTTCTTATTTATAAAATCTTATTTATTTATTTTTCTTATTTATTTTCCTTATTCATTTATTTTCTTATTTATTTATTTTTCTTATTTATAAAATCCAAACTGTTTAAAGAGATCAGCCTCAGGTGATGGCGTGTGAATTGTGCTGGACTGATTTGTAAGCACTGACATACTTGTGAATGGGCTGATGCTGGGGTGAAGGTGAAGACAGAAGCTGCTGATGGGCTAGCAACAAATATGGCTTACCAGTCTGATCTGCAGAAAACCAGGCCAATGATATTCACCTGGTCCTGCCTAGGGTGGGGCTGGAGTTCTCTGCTACCAAGATGTCAGGAGAAGAGCTCCTGATCTGGGTAAATTCCAGAGATCAACCACAGTTAGTATTCTGAACCTCACACAAAAAATAAATTCCAGTTGGATTAAAAGTGTAGTCTGCCTGAAAAGGCTTCTCTGACCATTCTGCTGCCTATGGAATAGGCACATATAAATAAGAGCTTGATGGAGTTGAACTTCAGGGAAGCTGTTTTTGAGAATAAAAGCAAAGGAAAGAATTAAAAGGGAAAATATTAATACATTTGGCTCCAAAAATTTTAGTTTGAATATATGTTCAGAACACTATAAACAGGACAAAGACAAGGATGAGAGCAGGTTTTTACTGGAGTTGAAACAATGCACACTAAAGATAATGGAGCAATATTTAGAAAATACTAAAAAGCTTTTTAAAAAGTAAGCATTGAATTCTTTATTGAGTAAAAATATATTTTAAAAATTAAGGCAGATCTACAAGGTTTGAAAGAATTCATGAAGTGTTGTTAGGTGCCGTCGAGTCAGTGTCCAATTCATAGTGACCCTATATATAACAGGTGAAACACTATTGTTGTGCTTCTCTGTTATTCATAGGGTTCTCAATGGCTGATGGTTTTTTTGGGAGTGGGTTGCTGGGCCCTTCTTCCAAACCTACAGCACCTGGTGTTCCCAGGTGGTCTCCATCCAAGTACTAACCAGGCCCAACCCTGCTTAGCTTCTGAGATCTGACGGGTCTGGATGCCACAGTGGTACAGCTGCAGGCTCATCAAGTGCAGACGCACATTAAAAGAAATGTTAAAGTCCTTCCTTTCAGTAGAAGAAAGATGCAGTGCTGACTGTAATTCCCAAAGACACAGTCCTGAACACTGTAGTCCCAAAAGTTGAAATCCCCAAAGATCAAAATCCCTAAGGTCTAAAAATCATGAAAATCAGAATCTCAAAACTTTAAAATCCCAAATATTGAAATCTGAAGCACAACATATCCTATTTCAGTCTGAAAGCTGCAATACCAAAAAGTATAATTCTCATAGGGGAAAAAACACTATAAGAGAGGGGTAGGCAGCCAAGTTTTGGAGGAAGACTAGTGTGTTTTTGGTCATATACAGCTGTATCACGCTAGGTGGGCAAATATCTATAAAGCTGGTGTTTCTGAAGATTACTCTCTGAGGCTGAGTGAGGTAGGTGGGGAAGATCTGCCTTCTGTGCGGATGCATCCCATCCATTGGCCCCAAAGAGAGCAAATACAGAGCCGGGATAGAGTTTTCTTCTGCTGCCTTGAACACTGGAACTCCAGATAAGATGTCCTGCATGTGTGTGGGAGTGCATATCCCATACAAGATACTGACCCTTCCTGGCTTTTGATCAGTCTTGTCAAAAGACTTAGAATGTCTGTGCCGGTATTTCAGATGACTGCAGTTATAAAGCTGGGTGCACACACTACCAACCCATAATGATGTGTGCATATGTTCCACTTTTTGACTTATTTCTTTATGAATACAGTTTGCCTGCTCATAATTGTTACACCTGTGTGACTATCATTAGTATACCTGGGAGCTTGTACTTGTAAAAATATGTTATTTCATTGCATAAAGTGGCTTATGACATATTCTGTCATGTTTTTATTTTTCTCAACTTCCCCTTTAGAAATGTAATAAATGTTTTTTTAAAGAATTACAAAATTTTTTTCCAGAATTATTATTTTCAGGTTTTTGACATTTTGAGATTTTAAACCTTAGGAATTTTGACCTTTTGGGATTTTAATGCTTAAAATTATGACTTTTGAGATGTGTCTTTTGGATTATGGCTCAAACACTAAAAGTGAAACAACATGGAAATCTGTGTCTATACAAAAGAATAAAGAGCTCCAGAAGTGGTAATTATGTGAGTTAATACAAATATTCATCTTATTTGCCTCTCTTTATAGGTAATCAACTGTTTAAAGCAAAAAGTAAAAAGATCTTGTGGAATTTATAACATATACAGGGTCAAATGTATGACAAAGTTTGCACAAAAGGCCAGAAAAGGAAAAGTGGAGGAGCATTGTTGTAAAGTTTCTGCATTCTAGGCAAGTAGTATACTACTACATAAAAGTAGACTGTGATATTAAGTTGCATATTGGAAACTTCAAGCAACCACTAAACCACAAACAATAAAAACTCATGGACAGTAAGCTTATGAAGGAGAAGAAGTGGATTAATTTTTAAAAATATACAACTGATACAAAAATGGCAGAAGGAGGAAGAGGGAAACAGAGCAGAAATACTAAATAGAAAAAATATTAAGATGATAAATTTAAACAATGGTCTAAAAACCCCAATTCAAAGGCAAGGATTCTTAGTTTGGATAAAAAAGCAAGAGCTACCTGACATGGTGGCCCATGCCTGTGATCCCAGCGACTTGGGAAGCTGAGGCAGGAGGATCACAGGTTTGAGGCCAGATGCAGCCTGTGTAATTTAGTGAGATCATGACTCAAAATAAAAAGTAAAATGGGCTGGGAGTGTGGCTCCATGGTAAAGCACTTTCAAAAAAAAAAAAAAAAAAGCATGCGTGAGGCCCTGGATTCAACTCCCCAGAAACACACACACACACACACACACACACACACACACACACACGAAAGAGAAAGAAAAAGAAAAAAAAAAAAAGAAAAGAAAAAGGCAAGAGCCAACTATATCTCATGCCTGTGAGGAATCTGTTTTAAATATAAAATAACAAATAGGATAACTGTAAGAGGACAAAAAACCCCACTTTTAAACAAATGCCACATTTCCACATGGAAAAGAAAAATAACATAAAAAATGAATTTGGATCCATACCTGACATTCTATACAAAAATTAACTCAAAGTGAATATATCTAATGCAATGCCTAAAACTATGACACTTATAGAAGAAAACAAGATATTTGAGACCTTAGACTAAAGTTTTAGATGTGAAACCAAAACATAAACAATGAAGGAACAAAATTGAAAACTCCTTCAAAAGACACTCTTAAGAGACTGAAAAGATAAAACATAGAATTGAGGAAAAATCTTTGCAAAGGATGTTTCTTGTGCCCAAGATGTATTAAACAAACAAACAAACAAACAAACAAAAAAAATCCTCTCAAAACTCAATAAGAAAATAATCAAGTTTTAAAAATAAACAGACTTGAAGACACTTTAACAAAGAATATATGTGGGTAGGAAATGATCATATGAAAAGATGCTCACCACCACCAGGCAATAAGAAAGTGCTAATTAAAATCACAATGAGACAGTGTTGCTGTTGTTAGGTGCCATAGAATCAGTGTCTGACTCAGAGCAACCCTAAGTTTTCTGCTATTCATAGGGTTTTCAATGGCTGATTGTTTTTGGGAGTGGGTTGCTGGGTCCTTCTCCCAGGCCTACAGCACCTGGTGTTTCCAGGCAGTCTCCCATCCCAGTCCCGACCCTGCTTAGTTTATAAAATCTGACGGGATTGGATGCCACAGGGCTATGACTGCAGGCAATGAGACAGTACTATTCTTCTATTGTTGTTGTTGTTGCTAGGTGCCATCGAGTCGGTATCCGACTCATAGCGACCCACATAGGGTTTTCAATGGCTGACTGTTTCGGGATTGCCTTGGGAGTGGATTGCCAGGCCCTTCTCCCATTATTGTGGTGTTGGGAATTGAACTCTAGACCTCAGAGACTGCAGCGCAGCGCTCTACCAACTGAGCTAAATCCCAGCCTATTCCTCCATTAGATTAGCTTAAATTTAGAAGACTATACCAAATGTTAATGAAGATGTTGAGGAAATGCTGATGGGGATGTAAAATGGTATAACCACTTTGAAAAAGACAGGCAAGTTTCTTTTTACTTTCCCTCTCCCTCCATCCCTCCTACGCTCTTTCCTTTCCTTTCCATCTCTTTCCTTCCTTCCTTCCTTCCTTCCTTCCTTCCTTCCTTCTTTCCTTTTTTCTTTCAAACAGGGTCTTGCTATGTAGCTAAGGATGGCCTTGAACTCCAGATCCTCCTGCCTCAGCTTTTCAAGTACTGGGATTACAAGGTGTTTGCCACCATGCCCAGTAAGTCAGCTTCTTAAAAAGTTAGTTATAAAGCTGGGCGCTGTGATGGACATCTGTAAACCCAGGGACTCTGGAGGCAGAGGCAGGAGGATCTCAGATTCAAAGCCAGAGGCACCCTGTGTAACTTAGGGAGACCTTGTTTCAAAAAATTATGAAAAAGGGGACTAGGGGTGCAGGTCAGTGGTATAGTACTTGCCTAATATGCACAAGGTCCTGGAGTCAACCCCTAGTATGGCAAAGAAAAAAAAGTTAATTATATATTTATACCTACTATACTATCTGGTAGCGCACTGCTCTACAGTCTCTGAGGTCCCAGGTTTGATTCCCAGCACTGCAAAATTGGGAGAAGGATGTGACAATCCATTCCCAAGGCAATCTTGAAACAATCAGCCATTGAAAACCCTATGAGGGTCGCTATGAGTCAGACATGACTTGAGGGCTAAGGTGACATTCTCTGCCATAGGCCCTGCTGCCTGCCCCATGGCCATGCTTGCCCCGCTTCTTCGACTGAAATCCTCTAAACTGTGAGCCCCAACAAATCATTCCTCCCAGAAGTTTGTTTCTGTCAGGTATTTTGCCACAGTGACACACAAGCTGACTAACACAGGTATTTACCCAAGAGTAGAGGAAATATGCGTATAACCATAGCCCTGTGGCATCTGATCCCGTCAGATCTCAGAAGCTAAGCAGGGTCAGGCCAAGTTAGTACTTGGACAGGAGACTGCCTGGGAACACCAGGTGCTGTAGGCTGGGGAGAAGGACCCAAGAGAAGGTGCCGACTCAACGGCACCTAACAACAACAACAAAGAAAATATATTTCCATATAAACACAAAATTTCATAGTAGCTTTGTCTGTAATAGTCCCAAACAGTTAAAAGGCTCATTAATAGATGAATGGACAAAATGAAGTATAATATAGCCACACAATAGAATAACGTTCAAGAACAAAAAGGAACAAACTATGAATTGTTGTTGTTGTTAGGTGCTTTCGAGTAGGTACCTGACTAATAAGTGACCCTGTGTACAAGAGGTGGAGCACTATTATCAGTGCTTCTCTACTATTTATAGGGTTTTCAATGGTGGATTGATTTTTGGGAGTGGGTTGCTGGGTCCTTCTCCCAAGCCCACAGCACCTGGTGTTCCCAGGCGGTCTCCCATCCAAGTACTAGCCAGGCCTGACCCTGCTTAGGTTCTAACACCTGATGGGATAGGAAGCCACAGTGGTATGGCTGCAGGCTGAAATACTGATATACCCACCAAAATGAATGAATTGCAAAAAAATAAAATATTCTGAATGAAAAAAGCCAGATGAAAAAGTATACATATTGTGTGATGTCACTTAATAAAACTCTAGAAAAGACAACTTACTTTATAGTGACAGAAAGCAGATCAGTGATTACTTTGGGTTGAGGGGGATGGTGAAGGGCAGGAGGAGGAAATTACAAGAGGTCATAAGGAAACTTTTGGGACTGATGGATATGTACACTATTTTGAGTGTGAGATGGTTTCATGGGTATATAGATATTATGGTTTGGATCTAGAATGTCCCAAAACACTCAAGTGTTGAAAGCTGGGTCCCCAGATGATGGTGCTATTGGGGGCACACTAGATCCTGAGGGCACTAATCTCATCAATGAGTTAATCACAGATGAATGTCTTATAGGATATGGGGTCTAGTTGGAGGAAGTAGATTATTGGAGTGTATCTTTGAAGGGTACGTCTTGTCCCCAGCCACTTTCTCCCTCTCTTCCTCACCCTTCTCCCTCTTGCTCCCCTCCTTTTCCATCCTGGCTGCCATGAAGTAAGGAGCTTCCTCGGCCACCTACTACTGCCATCGTGATACTCTGTCTCACCTGAAGCCCAAGTCAATGGAACCAGTAACCCTGAACTGAAATCTCTGCAACTGTAAGCCAAAATGAATCTTTCCTCCTTTAAGTCGATTTTCCCAAGCATTTTGTTATAGTGACAAAAAGCGACTAGCACAATAGATACGTCAAAACATGTCAAAGTGTATACTTTAATATATGCTGTTTATTGCATGTCAATTGTACCTTAATCTGTTTTTAAAAATTAAATACATGGGGATTGACTACTAACGTTATTGGTATTGGGTTTATTTTTGGAATGATTAAAATGTTCTAAAATTTGTTTGTTGTTAGGTGCTGTCAAGTTGGGTGCTACCCTCATAGCGTTTTCAATGGCTGATTGTTTTAGGATTGCATCCAGGAGTGGATTACCATGTCCTTCTCCCATTTTGGGGATGCTGGGGATCAAACCTGGGTCCTCAGTGAGTGCAGAGCAGCAGTCTACCAACTGAGCTAAACCCCAGCCCATTCTAAAATCAGATAGTGGCTGCAGCTGTAGCATTGTGGTGTCCTAATCCCGTCAGATCACAGAAGTTAAACAGGGTGGGGTGTGGTTAGTACTTGTATGGGAGACCGCCTGAGAACACCAGATACTGTAGGATTGGGAGAAGGACCTGGCAACCCACTCCCCCCCAACTCCCTGGCAAGAGAAACAATCAGCCATTGAAACCCTATGAATAGCAGAGAAGCACTGATACTATTGTTCAACCTGTTGTACGTAGGGTTGCTATTAGTTGGACACCTACTCGACGGCACCTACCAACAATAATAGTTGCAGAACTCTGAATATATTAGGAAGCACTGCATCATATACTTTGAAAGAATAAATAAATTTTATGGTGTATAAGTCATATCATCACAAAACTGTTAGAAAGATGGGAAAATATATACTATACTAATATTAATCAAAAGAAATATGAAGTGGCTATGTTGTTGCTGCCTGTAGCCGTAGCACTGTGGCCTCTGATCCCGTCAGATCTCAGAAGCTAAGTAGGGTCAGGCCTGGTTAGTACTTGGATGGGAGACTGCCTGGGAACACCAGGTACTGCTTGGGAGAAGGACCCGGCAACCCACTCCCCCAAAACAATTAGCTATTGAAAACCCTATGAATAGCAGAGAGACAGTAACAATACTGTTTCACCTGTTTTATGTAGGGTCGCTATGAGATGATACTGACTCATGAGCACCTAATAGCAACAACATGTTGTTGTTATTATTGTTGTTAGGTGCCATAGAGTCATGTCTGTGTCATAGAGATCCTGTGTACAACAAAATAAAACACTTCCTGATACTGTGCCATGCACACCATCTTTTATAAGTTTAAACCCATTGTTGCAGCTCACCATCCACTCTACTTTGAGGAAGCAACTCTTCTCCAGTTGTTTTTTAAGTGCCTTACAACCTGGAGGGCTCATTTTCCAGCACTATATCTGCCAGCGTTTCTCTGCTATTCGTAGGGGTTTCAACGGCTGTTTCAGGAATGGGCTGCTGGATCCTTCTCCCTAGTCTGTCTTAGTCTGGAAGCTCAGCCAAAATCTGTCCATCATGGGCAGCCCTGCTGGTATCTGTAATACCATTGGCATAGCTTTCAGCATCACAGCGACACATAAGCCCCCACAGCATGGCAAACTATATTAATATGAAATATTTTATTTCAGAGCAAAGAACGCTATCAGGGATAAAAAGGATCATTTCATAATGATAAAGAAATTGATCCTATCTGAGGACATAATAATCCTAAATATTTATGTATCTATCAACAGAACTTTCAAATGCCCGAAAAAACAAAAAAACAAAATAACTAAACCTGATAGTACTTCAAGGAAAAATATGCAAATATATAGTTACAATAAAAAATTTTAATGCCTCTCAGTAACTAATGGAATCAGGAAAGAGAAATCAATAAAGGAAAAGAAGCTATGAACAATGCTTTCAACCAACTTCACCTAATTGAGGTTAAGTACTCCATCTAACAGCAGCAGAATCCATTCCTTTCAAGTATATGTGAGTACACAGACCAAACTTTAGGCCATAAAACAAATAATAAATTTAAAAGAGTCCAAGATACACAAAACATGTTTTTGGAGCAAGATGGCATTAAATTAGAAATTATTAACAGAATGATCTCTGAGAAACCTATAAGTTATTGCTAACTAAATAACCTGTGGGACAAAGAAGAAATACAAAAAGGAAATAAAGTAATTTGACTTGAATTAAATGAAAAATAACACATATCAAAAACTGCAGAATGCAGCTGAAAGCAGTTTTCCTTGAGAAATATATTGTGTGAAATATCCTTATTACAAAAGAAAGGTCTCAAATTAATGGCCTCTGCTTCTTCCTTAAGAAACTTGTAAGAGTAAATGAAATGGGAAGTAAGCAGAAGAAAGAAAATAACAGAGTAAGAGAAGAAATAAATGAAATATAAAATGGAAAAATAGTAGAGAAAAATCAGTGAAACTGAGAGCTGGTTCTTTGACAATAATAAAATTGATAAAAAATAATTTTTAGCCAGACTGTTCAGAAAGAGAAGTTACAAATCATCAGTGTCAACAATAAGAGAAGAGGTATTACTAAGGAGTCTATAGATATTAAAAGAAAAATGGACTATTATGAACAAATTTATGCCAATAAATGTGATAGCTTAGGTGAAATAGACAAAGTCCTCAACAGACACAAACTATCAATACTGACTCAACAGGCACTGGATAATCTGAATACCCTTACATTTATTAAAGACATTGTACCTCTAATTAAATAACTCCAGTTTCAGATGGGTTTCCTGGGAAATTTTCCTGAACATTTATATAAGAAATAAAACCACTCTGAAACTCTTTCAGAAAATTGAAGCAGAAGAAATATATCCTAGCTCATTTTATGAGGCTTACAATACTCTGATATAAAAATGAGACACTGATGTGACCAAAACAAAAAAGTTCAAAAACAGTCCAATATTCTGCACAAATATTGATACTTAAAATTTTTATCAAATTGAATCCAATAATACATAAAAAGATAATACTTCATGTCAAAGTGGAATTCATCCTAGGATTGCAAAGTTAGTTTAATATTAGAAAATTTATATAATTATAGACAAAAAATACATAATCATAATAGATCAAGAAGAAGCATTTGAAAATATCCAACATCTATGCACTATAAAAACTCTCAGCAAACTAGTAATGCAGAGAATTCCATTAACCCAATGCAGAGTATCTATGAAAAACCAATAACTAGCATCACTGTTAATGGTGACAGACTGAACGCTTTCCCTCTAAAATGAGGAGTGAGACAGGGCTATTCAGAGTCACTACTTGTATTCAACATTGTACTGAAGTTTCAAGCCAGAGAAATAAGGGAAGCAAATTTTTTATTCACAGATGTCATGTTTATCCCTGTAGAAAGCCCTGTTGGATCTATAAAAAATGGCTGGACCTAAGAAGTGACGTTAGGCAAAGTTGGGGTATAAAAGATAAATATATAAAAATTAACTGTATTTTTCTATACCAGGAACTTACAATACATATATTTTTATTGTACTTGGGGATTGAACGCAGAGCCTCTCATATATTTTGCAGGTGCTCTACAACTGGGCTCCATGCCTAGCTCATTTTTATTTATTTATTTTTATTTGGAGACAGGGACTTGCTAAGTTACACAAGCTGCCCCTGACCTCAAATTTGCGATCCTACTGCCTCAGCCTCCCAAGTCACTAGGATTAGAGGCGTGCACCACCATACCCAGCTAATAATTTCATTTGAAACAGGATCAAAAATATGAAATACACAGGGATAAATTTGACAAAATATGTGCAAGACATGTCCACTGAAAACTACAAGACTTTGTCAACACAAATTAGAGACATAAGTAAATGGAGAGATGTCTGTAGTCATGGGCCGAAGACTAACTATTGTTAAGATATTATTTCTCCCAAAATTGATGTATACATTCAATAAAATATCAATAAAAATCCCAGTGGGATTTTCTGTAGAAATTGACAAACTGACTCTAAATTCATACGAAAATGAAAACAACCTAGAACAGACAAAACAACTTGGAAAAAGAACAAGATTAGAAGATATATATTATCTGACTTTAAAACTTATTGCAAATGTAGAGAAATTACTGTATAATTGGGGTCAAGATATATAAACAGATCTTTGAAAGAATACAGACAATTTAGAAATACCTCTACTGATACTGATCTTTGACAAAAGTGAAAAAGAAATTCAGTGGAGAAAGAACAGTCTTTTCAACAAATGTATCTGGAACAATTGCATATCCATAAGACTTCTGTATGTTATTGTTACTGTACACAAAAATTAACTCAAGGTGTGTATGGTGGCACATATCTATCCCAGTACTTGGAGGCTGAGGCAGGAGGATTGTGAGTTGGAGGCCAGCCTGGGATACATACTGAGTTCTGGAAAGCCTGGTTACCTAGTAACACTCTGTCTCAAAATAAAAACAAACAAAACAAAACAAAACAACCCCCAAAAAACCCTACAAAAAACCAAACCAAAATGAAAACCCAAAATGGAACATAAACTTAAATGTAAAACCTAAAGTTATAAAACTTCTGTAAGAAAATATATGAGAAAACATTTGGCCAGGTGTGGTGGCACACACTTGTAATCCCAGTGACTTGGGAGGCAGAGGTAGGAGGATCACAAGTTCAAGGCCCTGTCTCAAGATGAAAAATAAAAAAGTTGTTAGGGGTACTTGCCTAGCATGTACAAAGCCCTGGGTCCAACCCCACTATTAGTGGGGTCCAACCCCACTATTACCCCATCCCCAAAAGAAAAATCTTTGTGACCTTGGGTTAGGAAAAGAATTCTTAGATATGATACTAAATACAATCTACAAAATAATAAACTGAAGAATTAGACTTTGTAAAAATTAAAAACTGTTCTTTGAAAAACATTGTTAAGATATTGAATATTCAAGCCACACACTGGGACAAAGTATTTGTAAATCACATTCTGTCAAAGCACTTATATCTAGAATATATAAAGAACTCTAATATGTGTATGGGAGAAGGACCCGGCAATCCACTCCCCAAAGCAATCAGCCATTGAAAACCCTATGAATAGCAGAGAAGCTTTAATAATACTGTTACGCCTGTTCTACATAGAGTTGCTATTAGTTGGACACTGACCCCATGGCACCTAACAACAACAATATGTGTATATACAGTATATATTGCCACTATCAAGGTAATAACCTAGCCATCACCTTAACTGTCCAATAAGAACTGAACCAGAACGTGCCAGACATTCTATTTAAATATATTTTATATATATCAGTAATTTAAAAAACATGAAAATAAGCCAAAGGTTTGCAAACTTCATCAAAGATAGATGCCAAATAAGCACAAAGATATTCATACCAATCATTTAAAGAAACCCAAATTATATGGTGGGGCTGGATTTAGCTCGGTTGGTAGAGTGCCACTCTGCAATCTCTGAGGCTCTGGGGTGGATCCATAGCACCAAAAAAAAAAAAAAAGGAGAAGGATGTGGCAATCCACTCCCAAAGCAAGCTTGAAACAATCAGCCATTGAAATCCCTATGAATAGCAGAGAAGCACTGACATAGTGCCAGGAATGGCAAAGTATCAGGGATGTTTCATTCACTTGTATATAGGGTTACTATGAGTTGGACCTGACTCAATGGCACCTAACAACAATTTACCCCTGTACACCAGTTACCATGATATGGCTGTAATTAAAATGTATGGCCACAATTAGTGTGGTGAGGATGTAGCAGAAATGAAATTTTCAAACAATACTAGTGGGAATTTAAAATGGTACAAGCACATGGCAAAACAATTTAATAATACTTTTTTACAAAGTTAAGTAAATCCAACATATGGCCCATTCATTCTACAACTTGGTTATTTACTTAAGAGAAATAAAATCATATGTGGCCATAAAGACTTTATTTTTAACATGTCAATGGGAACAGTAGTGACTACTCTTTCATCTCTGATACTGTTTTAATTTGTGTCTTCTACCTTTTGTTTGTGGTGTGAGTAGTTCAGTTAGAGGACTACCAATTTCATTTAGCTTTTTAAAGAACCAGATTTTGGTTTTGCTCATTTTCTCTATTCCCTGTTTTTAATTTTATTGATGCCTCTTTTAATTTTTATTTATTTCTCCTTGTTTTAGGCCTGTAATTATGTTCTTCTCTATTTTTCTAAGGTAGAAGCTTAGGGTGTTGATTTAGGTCTTTCTTCTTTTTGAATATGTACATTTAATTCTATAATTTCTTTCTAGGCATTGTTTTTGCTGCATCCCACAAATTTTAATAAGTTGCATTTTTATTTTGCTCAAAATATTTTCAAATTCCTCTTGAATATTCTTCTTTGGCCTATGCATTATTTAAATATGTGTTGTTTAATCATTAGAGATGTTAAGGGTTTCCAATTCTTTTTCTGTTATTGATTTATACTTTAATTCTATGGTAACCTAAGAACGTACTTCATATGATTTCTATTCTTCTAGGTTTGTTAAGATGCTTTTTATAGCCAAGAATGTGGTCTGTCATGGTTCCATAAGAGCTTGAGAAGAATGTATGTTCTATTGTTGCTGGATCGTGTTTTATATATGTCAATTAGGTCAAGTTCACTGATAGTACTATGCAGGTTGTTAGGTTGTTTTTAGGTGCCACCGAGTTGGCATCCGACTCAGCGACCCTCTGTACAACAGGGGAAACATTATTGTCAGTGATTCTTTGCTGTTCATAGGGTTTTCAATGGCAGATTGATTTTTGGGAGGGGGGCTGCCAGGTCCTTCTCCCAAGCCTACAGCTTCTGGTGTTCCCAGGTGGTCTCCCATCCAGGCCCAACCCTGCTTAGCTTCTGAGATCTGACAGGATCAGATGCCACAGGGCTACAGCTGCAGGGACTATGCAGGTTAACTAGATCCTATTGATTACTGCCTGCTTGATCTCTCACTGATGGGTGTGTTGAACTATCAGTTTTTTCCTCACATAGTCTGACGATCTATTGTTTTTTTGTTTTGTTTTTTGTTTTTGCGGTATTGGGGGTTGAACCCAGGGCCTCGTGCCTGCATGCTCTGCAAGTACTGGACCACTGAGCTGTGCCCCCAGCCCATTTTTTTACTTTTTGAGACAGGGTCTCACTAAATTACGCAGACTGCGTCTGGTCTCGAACTTGCAATTCTCCTGCCTCTGCCTCCAGAGCCGCTGGGATTACAGGCGTGCGCCACCGTGCCCGGCTGACGATCTATTGTTAAGTGCATTCATATTTAGGATTATGTCTTCAATAACTGACCTCCTTATCATTCCATGGTACCTTTTTTACCCTCAATAAATTTTTCTTCTTCTGGAGCTGTTTTGTCTGAAATTAATATAACTACTTCACTTTTATTTTGATTGTTGTTCTCGTTAGGTACGTGGAGTTGGGCCTGACTCACTGTAACCCTATGTACAACAGAACAAAACACCTCCCGACACTGTGCCATGCCTGACACTACTGTCAGTGCTTCTCTGCTATTCAGAGTTTTCAATGGTGGATTGTTTCACGAGTTGGCTTCCAGGTCCTTCTTCCTAACCTGCAGCACCTGGTATTCCCAGGCAGTCTCCCATCCATGGACTAATCAGGCCGACCCTGCTTAGCTTCCGAGATCAGCGGGATAAAATCGTAGGGTGCTATGGCTGCAGACTTATTATTTTGATTAGTGTTTACTTAATGGTTTGTGTTTCTCGGTGCTTTTAGCTAGCAGCTTTACTTGTATAGGAAAAAAAGCCTAAGTGTCCTACCCAGTAATAAAAAGGAATAAACTTTTAATACAGTCAATATGGATAAATCTCAAAATATTTATGCTGAAAGAAGCTCGACCAAAATAAAAGTTTATACAGACGCTCCTCAACTTGTGATGTTACGTTCCAATCAATCTATCAGAAGTTGAAGATATTTTAAATCCAAAATGCATTTATACATCCAACCTACCAAACATCCTAGCTTAGTAACACAGTACCCTTATCATCATGTGGCTCACTGGAAGTCACAGTTCGCTGCCACTGCCCAGCATTTCAAGGAAGTTTTATGATGCATATCACTAACTGAGGAAAAGGTTGACTTCAAAGTGCTGTTTTTACTGAACACATATTGCTTTTGAAGCACCAGAAAGCTGAAAACTCATTAAGTGGAGCCATCATAAGGAAGGGACCATCTGTATTACATGATCCCATTTATATAAAATTATAGAAAATGCAAATTAATTTGTAGTCATAGAAAAGAGATCAGTAGTTACCTGGGTTGGGGAGATGAAAGGAGTGGGAAAGAGATTCCAAAAGAGCTTGGAAAAATTTCTGAGGTGATGGGTAGGTCATTCTCTTGACAGTAGTGATGGTTTCACAGGTCAGTGTGGCTCAGAGTCAGAGGACAGATCAAAGAATGTTCAGAAAAAGAAAAAGCAGGGATTCTCAACATTATACAGACCCACGTAAATATGGGGTTTAGTATAGTTGGTAGAGCGCTGCTTCGCACCCTCTGAGGACTCGGGTTCTATCCCAGCACCTCAAAAACAGGTGAAGGACATAGAGGTCTACTCCTGAAGCAATCCTGGAAACAATCAGCCATTGAAAACCCTATGAGGATCACTATGAGTCAGACTGACTTGATGGCACCTAACAGCAACAACACATAACAATGAAAAGTAGCAACAAGACTATTGACAAATACTGTGCGCTTCATATAAGCTCTGAACATCTGAGCTTGGCACTCCCAGCACTCAGGAAGCTGAGGCAGGAGGATTTCAAGTTCAAGGCTGGCCTGGGCAACATAGCAAGGTTAAGGTCAGCCTGGGCTAAGTATTAAGACCTTGTCTCAAAAACAGAGAAAAAAAGAAAAGGGGAAAAAAAACCACAAAAATAAACTCTGAACATTTGCAGACAATTAAGAGTTGCCTTGAATAACCTGAAATAAAGGAAGTGACTATTATAGCTAAGACTGGCATGGAAAACACAAGACAATCTAAGAGCACTGAAAAGGAACTAACAGTTCTTGAGCATTTGCTACGTGCTAGCACTATGAAAGGTGTCTTACATAGCATCACTCTGTGTGTTATGATCTTTTTTTCTTTTTTGCAGTACTTGGGGACTGAACCCAGGGCCTTGTGCATACTTTTTTGCAAGTGTTCTATCACGGAGTTGCACCTCAGCCCTGTTTGCAGTTTTTTTTTTAATCTTGAGACAGGGTCTCACTAAATTATACAGTCTGCCTCTGGCCTCGAACCTGCACTCCTCCTGCTTCTACCTCCTGAATTGCTGGAATTACAGGCATGCACCACTGCACCCACTGCCTGCTGTGTTATGGTCTTTAAACAAACTATCTCTAACCCTCACATCAACTCTATAAACATAATTATTCTCAGTTAAAGATAAGGACCAGGAGGCATTTTTTAGGTTAAGTGACTTGTTTAAGATCAACACACAAGTAAATAGAATATTAGAAGAAAGGGTATAATGGTAAATAAGAATTGGACCAGCATATACCCAAGCATGGAAAGTGAAAGTGATTATAACTATAGAGTTACAAGGACATCACTTTATTCAACTTCCCTCATAATACAAAGCTGAGGTTCCGAAGAAGGTAAACTTCTTCTGAAGATAGGAATTAAGACCATGAAGTTCAGTTACTTCTCCCACATGAAAGTTTCTCTTCTTTCAATTTTAGAGAATTAAAATTTTATTAGAGGAGTTGGTATGGTCTTTACAAATGATCTTGATTATTTAGGATCTCTCAAGATGGAGGAGAGAAATTTGAGTAAACTCTTCCATATTACTTAGCTGTACTTCTCAGTGGAGAAAAATGTGTTTTTTACTTGATGAGTCAATTATCACCAGTATTCAAGTGAGAGAAAGGGGTTGTGAGGTGCTGGCTAAGGCAGGTTCCATGGTTCAAGAGTGGAGAGCTCAATGTTGAGAGGAAAATGTGGAAGTAACTTTGTGGAAATGGGATTATTTCTTGAATAGCTTTCTCATGATTACATGGGCCATGGGAGGCAGGAAGCTGAGTAACTTTTCTGTATAAGTGGCCAGAGGCAGTCTTATTACTGCCAAGAAATTATCTCAGGTTCAATTAGGAAAAAGGCAAAGAGAATATGCCCTGATATTACACCACCTTCGTAAATACTACCTTTGGACTATGAACTTCTTATTACTCTCCCAACTACGATAATCTGATAACATAAAATATGATATTCTGGGGTTGTGGCTTATATAGTTCAGAGTATTAAGAACTGGAGTAGAGTCAAACCCTGTTGTTAGGTGACATTGAGTCATGTCTGACTCATAGTGAAATTCATAGGGTTTTCAGTAGCTGACTGTTTCGGGATTGCTAAAATAGTCCTGGACATTTCAATCATTAGGCCAGCCTTTCTTGTGGTCAAATTATACAGCTGAGTCAAAGTTTTGCAACATTAGCTTGATCTCTTACATACACTTTGTTCCTTTAGAATCTGAATTCATTTTGAGGCTATTGGCTTTTGTATTTCTATAATCCAATAGCTATCAGAAGGAAGTCTTTAATTCCCTGTGAATAGAAGAATACAATAAGCTTTTGTGTTTATAATACACAGGTTTTCTTTTCTTAAGTTCTGCTAGTTTCAAATGCAAGATATTATCTCATCTCATTTCTAACACATTTATTTCCTGAGTCCTGGAGATGGGTTAATGTGAGGATGCCACATCTGGTCTGTCAATCTAACTGAAATCCCAATAAGATGTTTATCCTAACACATTTCCAGGTACTTTGTAGGTATTCTGAAGATACCTTCTGATGTAGGTGGGACAGTTTAACTGGAGATTGATATAATTGTTTTAAAAATTAAAATAAAACAAAAGAAATCACTATGGTTTGGATAAATGTCCCCCAAAGGCCCATTTGTTAAAAGGCTTAGTCCCCAACTTAGCACTATTGAAAGGTGGTGGATCCTTTAAGAGGCAGGGCCTAGAAAGAGGTCTTAGGTCACGGTGGGAGAGGGGATTCATAGCCCACTATGTATAATTTATGATTTAGAGAACCATTTGTGTCTGTTTATATGTGTTTACACTCAGGGCCAGGTGACATGGACTGAAACACCCAAAACTGTGAGCCAAAATAACCTTTTTTTCTTTAAGTTGGTTATCTGAGGTATGGCGCTGGTGTTTAGCTCAGTTGGTACAGTGCTGCTCTGCACTCTCTGAGGACAGGGTTTGATCCCTAGCACTGCAAAGATGGGAGAAGGATGTGGCAATCCACTCCCTAAGCAATACTGAAAGAACTAGCCATTGAAAACCCTACGAGGATTGCTATGAGTCGGACCCAACTTGACAGCACCTAGTAACAACAACAATCTCAGGTACAGTAACAGAAAACCAACACAGTGATTTTTCAGTTATTAATGCTGTACTCTCCCTCATGTGTCTGTCAGCTTCTTGTGCTGTTGGGGCTTGTGTGTTGCTGTGATGCTAAAAGCTATGCCAGTTGTATTTCAGATACCAGCTGGGCTACCCATGGTGGCCAGATTTCACCTGAGCTTCCAGACCAAGACACATTAGAGAGAAGGACCCTGTAGCCCATTACCGTAACAATTAGCTATTGAAAAACCTAATGAATAGCAGAGAAGCACTGTCAAATACAGTGCCAGAAGATGAGACACTCAGTCTGGATAGCATTCAAGAAATGACCGGGGAAGAGTTGCTTCTTCTTAGTAGAGGCTTAATGATAGAAATGGAGTGAAGCCCTTGGCATCTCCTCTTGCTGATGTAGCATGACTCAAAATGAGAAGAAACATAGTGACTGCAACAATTGTTCAGACATAAAAAGATCATGTGCATGGCATAGTGTTCGGTAGTGTTTCATTCTGCTAAACTTAGGGTCACTATGAGTCAGATCTGAGTTGATGGCACCTAATAACAACAACCATAATGTACTCTAAAACAATGGGTGGAAAGTAGAACTATTCTTCAGGTTAAATTCATATCTGGCTTCTATTTTGTCACTTTCATTGGTCAGCATCTCATCTGGGTGTTTTCCCAACACAAACCTAATTGGTGACATCACAGCTGATTCTGGACAGAGGAGATTATCTAACAGTGGGTTAATGAATACAATATTTTTACCCTTAAAAAAATGGGCTGAAAATAAGGTGGCTATAGGTGTGTTGAGGTATTTCTGGGTCTTCTGTTCCACATGTCTTCAGGCCTATTTTTGTGCCAGTACCAAGCTCTTTTTGCTACCACTACCCTATAGTATAGCTTGAGGTCAGGGATTGTGATTCCACCTTCATTAGTTTTGCAGCTTAAGAGTGTTTTGGCTATATGTGGTTTTTTGTGGTTCCATATAAATTTTTGGATCATTTTTTCTATTTCTGTAAAGTCAGTCAGTGGAATTTTAATGCGGATTGCATTAAATCTATAAATTGCTTTTGGTAGGATAGCTATTTTTACTATATTAATTCTCCCTATCCAGGAGCAGGAAAGGTCTTTCCATTTTTCAGTGTCCTCTGATATTTCTTTCTTTAATATTTTGAAATTTTCCTTGTAGAGATCTGAAGGGTCTTTGGTTAGATTGATTCCAAGGTATTTAATTTTCTGGTGGGCTATTGTGAAAAGTATTTTTTTCTGAAATTTCCTTCTCTTCCTGTTTGCAGTTGGTGTAAAGAAAAACTATTGATTTTTGTGTGTTGATTTTATCATGTGCCACTTTGCTGAAGGAGTTGATTAGTTCTAGAAGTTTTCTGGTTGAGGTTTTGGGTTCTTTCAGGTATAGAATCATATCATCTACAAAGGAGCAAAGCAAGTAAACTGGAAAAAGGATAGCCTTTTCAATAAATGGTGCTGGGAAACATGGACATCTGCATGCAGAAAAATGAAAACTGACCTGTATCTCTGAATATGCATGAGAGTTAACTCAAAGTGGATAAAAGATTTCAACATAAGACCAGAAACTTTAAAACTTATAGAATACAAGATAGGCAATACACTCCATCATATAGGCATAGAAAAGTATTTCCTTAATAGGACTCCAATTGCTCAAGAAATTGCAATAAAAATAGATAAATGGGATTACATGAAATTAAAAAGTTTCTGTACAGCAAAAGAAACAATTAACAGAGTCAAGGAAAAAGTTTTCCCATCCTATACGTCAGACAAAGGTCTAATTACTAGAATTTATAAAGAACTCAGGGCTGGGATTTAGGTCAGTTGGTAGAGCGCTGCACTGCAGTCTCTGAGGTCCCGAGTTCAAGCCCCAGCACCGCAAAAATGGGAGAAGGGCCTGGCAACCCACTCCCAAGGCAATCCCGAAACAGTCAGCCATTGAAAACCCTATGAGGGTCGCTATGAGTTGGATACTGACTCAACGGCACCTAACAACAACAACATAAAGAACTCAAGAAAGAAATTCCCAAGAAAACAAATAACCCAATACACAAATGGGCAAAGGAACTGAATAGATAGTTCTCAAATGAAGAGGTCCGTAAAGCCATGAAACACATGAAAAAATGCTCAACATCCCTAGCCATTAGGGAAATGCAAATCAAAACAACTCTGAGATTTCACCTTACACCAGTAAGAATGACCAAGATCAATAAAACAAGTAACAACAAATACTGGCGAGGTTGTGGAGAAAAGGGAACACCCTTACATTGCTGGTCTAGCTGTAAATTGGTCCAACCACTGTGGAAATCAATATGGAGGTATCTTAAAAAACTGAAAATAGATCTACTGTATGACCCAGCTATAACACTACTGGGAATTTACCCAAAGGGAGATGGGTCATTATACCACAGAGACACCTGCATTTCCATGTTCAATGGTGCACTTTTCACAATAGCAAGGATATGGAATCAACCAAAGTGCCCTTCAACAGAAGAATGGATAAACAAACTATGGTACATATACATAATGGAATACTACTCAGCAATTAAGAAAAATGAAATAAGGTCATTTGCAGCAAAATGGATGGAATTAGAGAAAATTATTTTAAGTGAATGAACACAAGCTCAGAAAGAGAAGCACCACATGTTCTCACTCATATGTGGGAGCTGATTCAAAATTACAAGAAGAAAAAAAATCCTATACAAAGGTCGATCATAATAAAAGAAAAGAAAAAAGCTAAGAATGGCATTATTATAGATGGTCTAAAAAATTCATGTAATAGTTCTGACAAGGTAAAAAGAAAGTTCACTACAGAAAAAGTTTCTCTCTTAAAGAGAACTGGAACCCAAGGATATATAGAAAAATATTACCATAAAAAGATATGTAAATGGAAGAGAAGTCTTTGATGGGGTAGGGGGTGGGGCTGGGGGTGGGTAGGAAGTGCACAAGAGGGTAAGGGGGGACCTATATAAATAATGTACAAGAAAATGCATATATGGAAATGTCACAATGAAAAGCATGTCAGAATGAATCACATCAAGGTGTACATTAAAAATTTCCAATTAAAAAAATGGGCTGAGTGTTTTATCAACAGTTACCTTTTAAAGACACATGAGACATGAGTTACAAAGGTACGCATGTGCTACATGGCTAGTTGCTTGATTGCTGCTTCCTGGGATATTTCTAATTTATTATTTTGGAAGAGTGCAAGCACAGATAAATAGACATAAATGGTTTTCGGTTCACGAATTATAGTGGACTATGAATCCTATTCTAGCAATAGTTATTTAACATTTTAAAAGATAACTTGAGATTTAGAGAAAAATTAATTATTTGTTTCTAAGTATACTATTATTCTCAATATGTGCCAAGAGAGTAATAAAAACTATCATTTGCAAAGTACTTTCAAGTTTACAAAGTACTTTTCATATATTTTAATTGCTATCATTTATTTTGGGCTGGAGTTTAGCTCAGTTGGTCGAGTGCTGCTCTGCAGTCTCTGAGGCTCTGGGTTTGAGCCCCAGCACAACAAAAACAGAAGGATGTGGTAGCCCACTCCTGAAACAATCCCAAAATAACCAGCAATAGAAAACTCTATGAGGGTTATGACAACAACCATCACCATTTATTTTTCCAGATACTGTGTTAAACTGGGTTCTTGAGATACATTTTTCATTTAATCCTCACAATTCTATGAATAAAGCTTATATAGGCAGTCTCTGATTTATGATGGGTCCCCTTAAGATTTTTTGACTTTACAATGGTGTGAAAGTATGCCCATACAATGACTGTTCTTCACTTTCAGTACCATATTTAATAAATTAGGTGAGATAGTCAACATTTTATTATAAAACAGGCTTTGTGTTCCAGGATTTCCCCCAAATGTATGCTAATGTAAGTTTTCTGAGCATGTCTAAAGAAAGGTAGACTGAGCTAGGATGTTAGGTAGTTTAGGTATATTCAAATGCATTTTCCATGTATAATATTTTCAACTTATAAGGGGTTTATGGTGATGAAGCCTCACTGTAAGTCAAGGTACATCTGGATTATCTAGATGTTGATTTAAACAGATTTAGTGTAAAGGAATCAAAGAAGAGCAGAGGAATGGCCAGAATTAGGGTGGTGCCCCAGTCAGCACCTGACTCTTATCAGCTATTTCCCTCTAAAATGAGATTTCAAGGTCAGTTACCCAGCCATAGCCATAGAATCATAAAATGGGAAGGGAAGAGCCAGGCATGGTGGTATATGCCTGTAATCCCAGCAATTTGGGAGGTGGAGAAAGGAGGACGGTGAGTCTGAGGCCAGAGGCAACCTGCATAACAGTGAGACCTTGTCTCAAAATAAAAGTAAAAAATGGACTGGGGTGATTGCAAAAACATGCATGAGGCCCTGGGTTCAACCCCTTAGTATGGCCAACAAAAAACAAAACAAAACAAAACAATAACAAAAAAGCCCAGAAAAAAAAAATGGGAAAGAATGTTGGAGGAACTTCAATCCAGGAAAAACTTCAAGTGGACAGTGATTACAGGAAGTCAATTAAAACCACAAAATGCCTGTGTAAGCTGACTCTGAATTACACGTGATTCCATCCATGGACTACACTGGACTTTCAGTGTCCACTTCCTTACTCTCTCAGAGGTCTCATTTGATACAATTCTAACAAAATTTCAGATGCACAAATTGCTCACTTTTTTTCCCTTGCAAATTTAACATGTTTCCTGATATTCTAGGAGGCAGAAGTTTAACTTGAAAAAGGAAGATGAGCTTGTATCTGGACTTATTGGGGTATTAAACCCTGAAGTGGAATTGTATTAGCCATAATCCCAATGAGGTCTGGAAGACACATCTTCCCTAGGAAGATGGGTTCAGTACTTTCTCTCTACTCTTTGTGAGCTATGATTTTGACATTAATCTCCCCCCCCCCGTGTTTTCCTCTTTTCCTTTATCTTTATTCAAGCAGAAAGTAGCCTTTGTGCTCACTGTCCCAGGGGAGACACATGGCAAGGCAGAAGACAGCGGGGTCTATAAATCCTAACCCTGTAGAGAAAAGGAATTTATAGATATAGAGAGTTTTGAGGAAACATAAAAGGGAGAGAATTTTCTCCATATTGGAAAGACTGAGAAGAAATGCTTTCTGGGTTAGCAGGGGTTACCAGAAACACAACATATGCATGCACGCACATCTTGACATGTTGCCAGAAAATAAGATTCTATAGCTATGTACAAGGGGCTGTGATTTAGCTCAGTTGGTAGAGCACTGCACTGCAGTCTCTGAGGTCCTGAGTTCAATTCCCAGCACTGCATAAATGGGAGAAGGGCTTGGCAATACACTCCCAAGGCAATCCCGAAACAGCCATTAAAAACCCTATGAGGTCGACTCGACGACACCTAACAACAACAAGAAGCTATGTACAAACCTGGGAAAGGCAGAGGAAAGCTGAAGACTGATGCTATGAACCCCTTCAAGCTACTCTCCTGGGTGCTCAGAATCAGGACACTTCAATTTGTGAAGTGAGACCCACATCTATCATGTTAATTAAAAAATATGTTGTGTCCTATGGATATATGTAGCTGTAAGGATGTTCATCAAGGAAAAAAATAGAAATAACTTAAATGCTCTATTAAACCAATTATGATGTATGTGCACATGGAAATTATCAACTATTTAAAATACTGTTTATGAGCTTGATCAATTATATAAACATGTCAAAAATATTTTGTGATATGAAAATATATATTATGAAATATAATGGACAGTATTATCCAACTTTGGAAGAGAAGAGTAAGCTTGAATATATATTGTATGAGTAACTTTAATTTTTCTCTTAATTTTTAAATTAAAAATAACAAGTATTCCTTTTTAAATATGAACAATAACATAAAAACCATACAATAAAACCCCACTGGTTTACACTTTGCACTGAAAATACTACACATTGTTTTTATAGAAAAGGTCAGGGAGAAAAGTCTCCCACCCTTGGTACACAGTTCTGCTGACATGGTGACAGGAACAGGCATGCTTAACCTGTTAGGCTATTATTTCCAAAATAATGCTTATAACAAGGCCAGAAGCTGGGGAAAGAGCAGAAAATAAAAATATGAACTGTAAGAACTAAAAGATGAGAACAACTAAATATGCACAATTTGGGATGGAGAAAGCAGACAATATCTTTTTTTTTTTTTTTTTTGTGGTACTGGGGAGTTGAACTCAGGGTCCTGTGCATGCTAGGCAAGTGCTGTACCACTGAGCTGCACCCCAAACCCCTCAAAAATTTTTTTAAAAATTTTGAGACAGGCGCTCTCTAACATGCACAAGTTTCCTCTGCAATTCAACCTGTGATCCTCCTGCTTTATCCCCTTGAGTTGCTGGGATTGTTGGCCTGTGCCACAGTGCATGGCTCCTTATTTTTATTTTTTTAAAGCATGGTGTCTTATATAAAGTGAGTGCTCAGCAAACAGTAAATAAGACTAAAAGGCAAACAAGGAAAAAGAATTGTATAGTTCTCCAGAACATAAAAGGGAGAAAGGGAGCTTTGTTCTATGAACCTGATATATTTTCTACATAAAATGTGGTGTTTTAGTAAGGGAACTCTAGCACGTGGACTACTGAATGTTAGATGAGAATTATTATAGTCGGAAGATATGTGGAATATCCTATTAGAAACTAGGATAAGGAGATTTGGTTTTCATTTGATAATAGAAAATGTATATACTAGTACATAATATTGATATATTTCCAGTCTACATTTGGAGGACAACCAGATAAAAAGAGGCAAAATGTGCTGGGCATGGTGGTGCATGCCAGTAATCCCAGCCTCTCAGGAGGCTGAGACAGGATGACTGCAAGTTCAAGGCAGAGGCAGCCTGTACAATTTAGCGAGACCTAGACTCAAAGTAAAAAATTAAAAAGGGGCTGAAGGTGTGGCTCAATGGTACAGCGCTTGCAAAAGCTTGAGTGAGGCCCTGGGTTTAACCTCTAAATACCACCAAAAAAATAAATAAATAAATAAATAAATAAAAGAGAAGAGAAATAGCAAAACATATTCTGAGAAGAAAAAATTATAAATATCATAACATATATTTAATTCAAATTGTATTACATATGAAAAATATCTGAACTATTTCTCAGTGCTTGTCCATATTAACACATACATGGCAAAAAATAGCTTAAAACCACACATTATTTTTAGCACTTAAATACTTCCTAGTGTCTCTTAACAAATTCATGTAACATTAATGTAAATTATACTAATAGGAGATTAAATTGCATTGACAATATACTCCACCATTTAACTTCTAATGCCACTAAGGAACTCCTCTTATTGTATTTGCTCTGATCAAATTGCTTTACTTTCAGTTGTTCCACTAAAACTGAAAGCACGCAATTATTCTTGATATAAAACATCAATTCTCCACATACTCATTGTTTCTCTGTCTCATCCATTCTGTAAAACTGTACTCACCCTTGGGAATGTAGCTGAGTTTGTTTCTTTGAAGAATTAGCATCTTTAGAAATGGAAGGCCATTTTGGAAGTTGCTTCTGTTGCATTTTAACCGTGAGTAGGAAGGAGCAGGCAAATCCAGTGAGATCCAGTGGATGGTATTGTTGCTGAGGTTTAGTATTTCCAAAGCGTGTAAATGTGCAAGAGAGCTTAAGGTCATTTTCGATATGAGATTGTTACTGAGGTCCAGATGCTTTATTTTCCATTCTTTTATCATGCAATAACCGAAGAGAACTTTAAAGAAATGGAAGCTTACCTCCACTGTGCTTATCTGTGGTATATCTTTCAGTATATGGTGCTTTCCAATAGAAGAACAATTTGTCAGAAGATATTCATCCCACTGGCACTGAGAATTGAATAAAATACTACTTTTTCTTGATGGATTTGTCATTGTTCCAGTAAAGCAAAGACCTATAACTATGGTAATAACTCTGAAATAGAGGTTTTTCATAATGCCTGGAAAAAGGAAAATAAGTTGACTTATTCAAAATAACTTATGTAAAAACTAATAGCATATAAGAAGCAGAAAATTTAATTTTCAATGTAACATTTAGGAAAGTTGTCCACTCAATCGTCAATCTAAGTCAATGTTTGATTTCATAGAAACTAGGGCATTAAAATATAACGACCAAATGGTAAGGCTATAGTAAAAAATTACCTTTATGTGACATTTTAAAGAAACATCTCCCTTCAACTTTCAGAAAATACATATTTACCAAGGACTCATTCACCTCTGTATCTGCTTTTCCAGTACCATTCACCCTGCAGTCTGCTTTGAAGTGAGTCAGACTTATCCAGATTAAAGCTTTCTCTGTTGCTTTGCTGGTTGTTAGTATGGGTCAAAGTCTATTATGCTTATCTAGAACGTTGTAACCAGCCATGTGGTTTATTACATGAATGACATCTAGTTACGTGAAAACTATGAGCTTCCCATATGAGTAGAAAGTTCAACTCACAAAAGAGATGCTTGTAAGTTTTTTTAATGACTAGAACTACAAACTTGGTCTCTATGGTTTTTGTAACTTTTCAAACCATTTAAATATATACAACATAAATAAAATTGGTCATGGAAAGGACACTGCCTCAGAACCATGAAAATGTAATAAGATATAAAAGCATTAAGCATCTTTTTCACCAAAAATTCTTGAGAAGCATCTGAAAATTTTAAAATATGTACAAATTATGAAGGCCAAATACACACACAAAATTTTTTAAGTAAATGAATTTTTTGATTTAAGTTGTTTAAAAAACCAGTGTGGGTACACTTAATCCCATTATTCAGTATGCAAGTTCACAAAAAATTGTCCTTTTTTTTCCTGATCTAATGGTACCTATTCTAGTTTTTGCCACTAGTCTGAAATACTAGAACGGATTTACTAATCTTCCTGCCCATATCTTTAGTCTCCTCCTTTGATCCATCCTGAGGTGATTCCAAAGAATTGCTTGCCTGTATTACTGTTTTCCTTATGTAATTCCTTCATTTAAAATTCTCTAAGGGCTTCTTCAATTGCCTGCAGTCCACATTTCCAAGGTTGGCATTCACAGCTTCTTAACCAGCTAACCTGATGAACTAAGTCGGAAAGTCTACGTGGAGCAATGGCAAGATGTGGCTTGGGCAAAGCAACATATGTATATCTAATGCTAAAATTAGCTTTTTATTCATTCTCTGTTCCAAGCTTAATGCTTATCCCTTCCTCAGTGTGAATCCTACACAGCTTTCCAGACTAATCTCAAATCCAATGGCCTGACACCCCTTTTCCTGCTCTAGCCTCTACTTGTCTTTTGATTTCACAAATCTTTCAGTAAATATTAAATGAATGAATGCACGTTAGTAACATTCAACTGACAGAATGGCAATACTATCCTACATTGTTAGTGCTTTGCTCTGTATGTTTTGAACTCCACAAAAGAAGGTAAGGACCATGACCCGCACCCACACATGCACACATACACACATTTCCATGTTTTGTATTTTTAGTGGTCTGCAGTCACTAGTCTGCGGTCTGTTTGCATGAATGAATGCACAGAGTAAATGAAATTTATAATATAACTTTTAAACTTCTGTTTTACACAAGGTCAATTCTCTGATATTTTGAAGGGCATCTAAATTCTGGTACACATAGCCAGGAACTGCAAAGGTGCCCTACAGCAGAGAGTGATTTATAGTGTGTTCTTTATGCAACACTAGAAACTGAATTAAATTCCCAGTCAGATGGTATTGCTTCTACTTTTAAAGCTGTGATCGTTATACATACAATTATACACCAAGATAATGCAACAACATTAGCAACAACAACAAAATATAGCCATCATAAGTAGGCACATTACTTTGCAGTACTGAAGAGAAAGATGTGGTTCAAAAATACTTTTTCTTAAGGGGCATAAATTGAAGATTTTTTATTGCCTTGCTTCTTTTTAAGTTGAAGAGACTGACACATGAGTAGATTTGAGTTCAAAATGGAGAAAGATGATCTTGTATCTATCGTGAAACATTGTTTACAATACATACAAACCCATAGGTACTAGGTAAGAAACCACTAAGAACTCCAGAAAAAGTTCCTGAGGAAACTGGAAACAATTAGGTAAAATTTAAGTCTTTAAATAGATTCAAGCTGAGGTATGAGGAAGCAGTTAGAAATAATGGGTGTGTGCATATAGCAGAGAGTGAAGCAGGGAGAAGGCAGAAGGAAAAAACAAAGTAGGAAGAAAGTAAATTCACTCTTACATAAATAGAAGTTGGAAAAAGAGAAGGAAAAGAGCAAGAGAGGCTACTTTTGGTGACAAGATGTGAAAGGACACAACACAAACACTGCTTCCGAGGCATACCTTAAAATCTGAAGGTAGTTTTCAAGTGGGTCTACAGCTGGATGCAGCCAGGTGGGGATTTTATACCTGAGCCCAGGAGGCTCCACCCATCCTGCTGTCAGGCCAGCTCCGTGGCAAGCTGGTGATATTGTGCCGGTGGTGCCCGTGGTCACTGCATGCCTTCTGTTACACGTAGAGGGTTGGCCTCTCCAATCTGGGAAGGCACAGCTTCCTAACTCTGACTCCAGGGATTACATATATACAGAGGGGTCCCATTCCCAAGCCATATTTAAATCCATCATGTTTGTGTGATCAAACACGAGCCCGTTAATACATAACCACTGAAAAACTAACAGCAAACGGTTTACAGAATTTTTATTGTAAACAGAAGTCAGTAGTAGTTATTACGAAGTGAATTAACTGAAACTCAAGTTAGCAACCTGAAATGGATTTATAGGTTTATTTTTGTATAGCGTAATTCATAACCTTTGCCCCTTTCAACGCTTTTTAAAAGACTACTTAAATTACCAGTATTTCAATGGGCTCTTCTTTGTTAAGTTTAGCACCATAATTCTTACCCTTTTAAAAAACACTTGTTCAAAACCAGGTAGAAATTCTACCTTTCATCATTAAAATTGTCACATAAAATTTACTTTGCTTTTTTTTCCCAGTGCTAAAAAAGGTTACAAATGGGTATACTTTAAAATATTGTGGACTATGTATGGAAAGTCCCTGCTTTGTCTTGTTTTGGATCCTTTCCATCTGCCCAGTAAATGTCTGTAAAAAAATCTTGCATTTCTTTTTTTGTCCCCTTTGTCATTGCAATCCATCTCTAGAATACTGCTGTCATATAAACAGACATGGGTCTGTGCCCCTCCCCAGGTCCTGCCTTGGTCATTCTCCTCCCCCAAGGCTATGTCCTATCAGCACTCAGTTCAGGGGATGGACATACAGCCAAAGAGGCAGATTTTTCTGTTTGAGGAAAAATGCCACCTGGTGGTAAGATTGAGTAGCTGATGCTTTACTGTGAATTGAAATAGGTCAGAGGTAAAATGGGTGATTTGTTCTTGTTCTGTTTCCCAGTGAATTTTCCAGGTCTTCATTTCAGTGGAAAAGCAAAGAATACTTGCAAAGAATCCTAAAATGCTATAACTAGTAATAATCAGTTCTATAAAAGCATCAAAATACCTTCTCATGTCAAAAGCACTTCATGGAGATGTATCAAAAACACAAGTGTTTCTCAAAGAGGAATAAAAATAGATTATTTCATGAATTATATTCAATAAAATAGTATAATTTTGTAGCATAGTGTCCTGTAGTTTTAGTAAAAATAAACTTTCAAAACAAATCTAAACAGAGCAAAGAATGTACAATTTTAAAACATACTGATCTGAATGAAAATTCCAATGATTTTTTTCTGCATGTCAGTCAAATACTAAATGATACTGAACATATCCAAACAGATCTAAATATTGCTATAACTAATAACACTCAGAGGTCATTAACCTTTCTCTTTTGATTTAAAAACTGCACTCAGGGTTAGGTAGTGAGTCAACCCTTACTTCAATATAATTTATTGACTTCATAATCTCTAAGTATTTGTTTTTTTATCAGAGAAAATTATGACAATGTTGAATATAATTTTTTTTGTATTGATTTCCTTATCTACACAGTTCAAAGTGACTATAATAGAATATGGTTACAATTCAGTGCACGCTGGGCCTGTTACATCTCTACTGCCTATTTTATAGAAATCTACTTTGGGGTCTCTGTCTCTGATCCTGGGTGTATCTTAATAACACTAGAGATTTCTTTTCAAATCAAATATAAAATATGTTAAAAGCCAATTAGCTTCAGGCTTGTAAATAATTACAATGAGACAGTGATATTAGGAGCAGAGATAAATACTTACACCTACTTAAAATTACTTGTATTATTTCCTGCATTAGCACCCATTGGCCCAATGCATCCTGATTAATTTTCTAGGCATAGTGCACATTAAAAATGGTGATGTGGGTGCTGGACATTGGAGTAAACCTATCAGACTATTCCTGGGCAGCAGGACCTGTTGGAGGCTATGATGTCTCCATTTTCCACTGAGCTGAGGGTATAAATATCCTGGTATCTCTGTAACCCATTTAGGTACTCCAGTGCGCCAAGTGGGCCAATTAGACCTCTTTATAGAATAAAAGTTTGTACTTGGCTTAACATAGTTTAAAATCTTACAGTGACGTGTCATATTTTTTTGTCTGACATGAGATTTATCTTCTTATTTTTTTAGTATTAGGGGTTTGCACTCAGGGCCTTGAGCATATTAGGCAAGTGATCTACCTCTGAGCTGCCCCCCCAGTCCCTTCTTAAAATTATTTTTATTTTAAGACAGAGTCTCGCTAAGTTGTGCAGGCTGCCTCTGGCCTCTAACTTATGATCCCCCTGCCTTAGCCTCCCAAGTCACTGGGATTACAGGTGTGTACCACAGTGCTTGGCTATTTATCTTTAAATAGAATAGCATACTACTGTTTTGTTTGATTCTTACCTGATTAGGTAAATTTGAATTAGTCTTTTTATATCTTTTTAGAGTTTTAAATGACTGAAAATGCACTACAGAAAGGAAAACAAATATGGTAGTTGGAATCAGATACATCTAGATTTGAATCACATTTGAGTTCCAATCCCAACTCTGCTATTTACTGCATATTCTCGAATGTAATCTGAACCCTTTCCATAGTTTTAGAGGGCTACAAAACCAGCTGCAGATTAGAATCACATGTGGACTGGATTCAAAATGCTATGTGATGTTAGGCAAGTTTGTTAACTTCTCTGATCTTCAGTTTCCTAATGGGTAAAACTAGGATAATAATATCTACTGCTGGATTTGCAGTAAGAATTAGAGGTATTAAGCATGCAATGCTTAGGACAAGGCATAGGAAGTATAAAATGTTCATAAATGACAGCTGTCATTATTATTGAAAAGTTAATGCTGAGATTGTGTTTTGATTTCTACCTTATAATGAACTCTTAATATTTATCATTTCAAGTAAATAGTCCATTACAGAATATTTTCTTCTTAGTGTAAAATAAGGAACCCTAGTTTCTTACTATCTCACATATGCAAAGTTCTCTAATGACTTTATTTGCATATGTGAGAATATGGCTCAAGGTTAATGCACTATGCACTATGATCTGTGCCATTCTTTTTATAAGCCAAAAGATAGAGGATAAAACATTGATGGTGTGCCTTTAAAACATCTCTAGTGGGTCTATCCTCATTAGAATTATTAAAACTTACAGTGAGTCTAAATCATTATTTTAGCCCCTTACCCTTTAGACAAGGGTAATTTTTAAGAAAACTTAGTCTTTAAGACTAATTTTGATTTTATTACCTTCTCTTAATTATCTTAAAGAACTGTCACTTGAACATCAATGTAACTTAATAAAATGTATTACAATTTAGGTGCTCAAAAATATTTTAATACGGAGACTACATAATAGATACAGTAGTGCCCTCCAGCTAAAATAATTATGAGTTATCACAAACTCTGTAAAAACATGATTTGCATGCATACTTTAAAAAAAAGGTCAAGTCAAGATGTAAACATGGATGACCTTGGAGGTTCTTCTAATGTGTATTTCCACAAGGGTTGTTGGAGGTTTGGCAGCCCATGTTGTGGCCGGTTACTTGCACTTTGAAGAGAGTCCCATCAGCACACATGCAGAGCTTGTAGCGCACCCAGTCACCACCACCCAACTGGTCACCACTGGAGGAACTGGGAAGACGAGTTGTGCTGACCATCACAGTTCCATTTAGGATGATGCTGTTTTCCTATGAGGAAAATAATACAATTTATATACCTCCACAAATCGGCACAGGATATAGTTATCAAATAAAATATACTGTAATATTAATCAGAAAAGAAGGCAGTGAGAGAGTAAAGTCATGAGCAAAACAACCAGAGCAGCAACAAAAACCAAAAGCAATATCAAAATTCAACTGGTGACTTCTCAGCTTATTCAGTCCCTGCTGTATATCAATGGACCTGCAACATAACTTGAAATTATTAGTTCAAATCACATCAGAACTCCTAAGTATATAATAAAATTGATGTTGATAAAGTCTCAGATAATTTTCATATGTTAACTCCTAAAAGAATTATACATAATTGATTGATAAATTTATGATAAGAAAAAGGCTATTTGTTCTCTAACACAGAATTAATTTTAATTAATGGAGATTCAATTAATTGAAGATTAAACTATATAATTTAGAAGAACAGGCAATCAAAGGAAACTGGAGGTTCTCCAGGTTCACTCCTCAGGGAACATTCTTATACTATAGGCCCTTAAGACCCTTTCTAGTTTGTTGTTGTTGTTAGGTGCCATCATGAGTCAGTGTCCGACTCATAGCGACCCCATGTACAACAGGTGAAACACTAATGTCAGTGCTTCTCTGCTATTTATAGGGTTTTCAATGGCAGATTGATTTTTGGGAGGGGGTTGCCGGTCTGTCTCCCAAGCCTACAGCACCTGGTGTTTCCAGGTGGTTTCCTATGCAAGTACTAACCAGGTCCGACCCTGCTTAGCTTCTGAGATGTGATGGGATTGGATGCTATCGTGCTGCGGTTGCAGGCCTTTCTAGTTTAGGGACTAGAAAACCTGTCTCCTTCCTTCCTCTGTCTTCTCTTTCATCCTTTCATTTATTTAACAAATAATTATCAAGTACCTACTATGTGCCAGGCATTATCCTAGGTGCTGGGGGTACAGGAGTAAATAAAATGGGCAAAGTCTAAGTTCTTGTTGGAATGACTTTAATGAAGTGGTGGGGATTCTCTTTCTCACAGGGTAGTCAGGGAAAACCTCTCTGATAAGGTCAGGTTCCAACAGAAAGGAAGTAAGTGGTGAAGGTAACCGGACGACACCCCAAGCAGAGAAAACAGTGCATGTAAATGCCCACAGTGACGATGTGCCTGGTGGCAGACAAAGCACAAGGGCTGAGGAGGACACCTGGTAGGCAATGAGACAAAGAAATAATGAAGGACAAACCTATAAGTCCAGGGAATGGAGTTTAAATTTTATTTGAAGTTAGATGGGAAGTCATTTAGAGGGTCTGCACAAGGAAGTGATAAGATCTTTTTAAATGGTTGCTCTGAGCCAGTGTGGTGGTGCATGCCTGTAACTCTAGCACTCTGTATTCCCAGAACTCAGAAGGCTGAGGCAGGAGGATTGCAAGTTCAAGGTCAACCTATGCTACATGGTAAGACTCTGTCTTAAACAAACTAAAAGGTCACTCTGGCTGCTAGGTAGAGAAATGATTACAGTGTGAAGGGACAGATACAAAAAGACAAATTAGGAGGCTGTTTAAACAGTTCAGGCAGGAAAAAATTGCTGTTTATGCAATGGTGGTGATGGTGGATGTGGGGAGAAGCAGCCAGACTCTGTATATCTTCTGTGGTGGAGCCAGAAGACTTTGCTGATGGACTGATGGGTAAGATTTTACAGGACAGGAACAGTGAAAGAAATGCATGTTTCACAAAGAGCAAGAATGCAAGATTTTAGATCTGTTAGGTTTCAGATGCCTATTAGACATGGAAGTGGAGAGGGAAAGTAGGCAACTGGATCTGTGAATCCTAGTTCAAAGGAAAAATTAAGCCAGGAATTCCAAATGTGGAAGTCATTAACTTATAGAGGATATTTAAAACAATGAAAGAAAGTTGGTCATAAAGTAATGAAAATGGCTATTTATATATTGGTACCATGCGTACCAAGGGTACAGGTTGAATAAAGCTTATCTGAAATGTCTGGGACCAGGACTGTTTCAAATTTCAGAGTTTTCTGGATTTTAAATGTATCCATAGACTTTATTGGTTGAGTATTCTTGATCCATACTTTCAGGTTAGGGATGCTCAACCTATATAGAGAATAAATATAATTCGTAAGGGACTAGTTTTCAAATTTTGTCTCAATGTTGCCATCTTGTGGTCATTTAAATTTTCTTTCTTTAAATTGTGTCTTTGATGGCAACTAATAAGCTGTTTTCAAAAAATTCTGGTGTTCTGTAGCACAGTAGGGTGGCTATAGTTAACAATATTTTGTAGTTAAAAAAATAGCTAGAAGAGAGTATTTTAAATGCTCTAATTACAAAGAAACAAATATCTGTGGTGATGGGTACGCTAATTACTCAAATTTGATCACAGTACATTGTACACATGTATCAAAATGCCACACACTGTATCCTATACATATGTACATTGCATGTTTATTAAAAACAATGAAAAATAAATTTTAAAAAGTAGTTTGATAAAACTCTTTCTAAAGATTACCTTATAAACTTTAAAATTAGTGATATTAACTGACCTATAAAGCTAATTATCTTTTCAATACTGGCTTCTTTTCCTTTAACTGTGGAGAAATGGATATGTGTACTTCAAAGTATTTTAAAATTTGCCATTTTAACAGCAAGGCAGAATGGGAAACATTTTCTGCTGGAAAAAAAATGAAAGGTATAGGTCACTTGCTCATAGTCTCTATTTTGACTCAGAGTCTCCCTGCTTTGACTTTCTAGTGCAGAGAGCAACAGCCCAGCCAATGGCAATTCCTCAATGTTCTCCTCTCAGAGGACTAGCCTCTCTCCACTGCACATGTAAAAATTACTCAGTGTTGCTAAGGAGTATCTGGCAAGAGTTACACTTTATGTTCATTTTTATTATTTAGAAACAGAATTATGTGCTTTAGGGGCAAAAACTTAATGAAAGTGAAACAACTATTTCATTTTCTAAAGTTTACTTTTCTTAAGAATTGTGATATTGAATTTTTTTTTCACAGTACTAGGGGTTGAACCCACGGCCTGACGCTTGCTTGCTTTGCAAGTGCTGTACCACTGAGCTGCACACCCAGCCCATTTTTTCACTTTTTGAGACAGGGTTTCACTAAATTATGCAGACTGCCTCTGGTCTCAAACTTGCGATCCTCCTGCCTCTGCCTCCCAAGTCGCTGGGATTTACAGGGGTGTGCCACCACATGAGGCTGAATTTGCTTTTTTAAAGAGAAAAATTATTTCTAAGTCCTTAGGTGTAAGGTCATTTTGCCATGTCATACTTGGTAAGACAAATTAAATTGGCTTTGGATAAGAAGTATATAGCAGATGGCCCAAGAAATGTTGAGTGAATATTTTGACCAGAATTGCGAGCTGGTATAAAAGTTTTGTACTTACTGCTCCCTTACATGAAGTATGATACCTGCTAAAATTCAGATATAAAATGTAAAGCACAAATAAAACTTCACTTCCAACAGCCACGACAAAGGCAAGTCTTTTCCCATTCCAACTAATAACAGGTGTCTAAATAAAATTTTTAAAAATATATTTGCTGTTTTTTCACGTCACTGGATATAAAACTCAGGAAAAAATATGAAGAGTCTTAAAAAAACAAACTTTCGGGAGAGGATTCTTAGAACTTCCAGAATTCTCTTTTAGGGTTTTTTTTTGGGGGGGCTTTCTGTTTTGCCTTTTAAAATAACACACTCTAGATGCATATCTCTCACCATGTAAGAAAATCAATTCTAAGTGGATCAGAGATCTCAAACTACAAACTTTGATATATGTGTGTGTGTGTGTGTGTGTGTGTGTGTGTGTGTGTGTATGAAATGAATTATCACTCTGTATCCCATTAATATGTACAATCAAAATACTTACGAAATAAAATAACATGTACACAAAATTTAGAAAATGAATCACATTAAGGTGTACATTAAAAATTTCCAATAAAAAAAAGGAAAAAGAAAATACAAGCTAGCAGAAATAAAAATAAAATCAAATAATTTGTTCTCTTGTTATCCATAGCTAAATACTGTTGACATCTGACATATCCTTCCAAGTTTTCAAAAACATACATATGTTCTAAAAAATGAAAATGAGATATTTCACAAACTTTTATAACATTCTTTTACTTCACAATCCATTTTGAACATCTTTCCATGACAAAAAATACAACTATATTATTTTAAATAATTGTATAAGATTCCACATACAGATTTATGTATCAAAAAACCTGATAAGTCTCTTAAATTCTTAAAAAAAAATACTCACAGCTTTTAACTCCATATTACCACCCATGTGAAATTCAATGGTTTTGCCCATAATGAACACTCCTTCATTTCCACGCACAATGGCACGCCCATCAACTTTTATATTTAAATCACTGGTAGCATTGCTGGTAATCTAAAAATTAAAAAAATGTACTGAAAAGAGTTTCTAAATTAATGTGAGAACTATCACAGAGAAACAGGAGTTTCAATCATGAGATATGACAGTAAATTTTATAGATATGGAAACTGATATGAAGAGAGGACTTGATAATGTTCACACAAGCCACCTAATGACAGATGTAGAACATCATCTTTTATGTAACTGGAAAATAGTAAAACTCTTTTCCCCCTTTATAACTTTAGACATTTTCTGTTATTAGTAAAATTAAGAAAATAAATCATACCCTTTCAGTAGATGCCTTTTGAACATTCAGACTTTTCACTCCACTTGGCAAATGAAACTCATGAGTTTCATAATCTGTGCTGAATAAGATATTTTGAGTCCTTGGGTCGAAAAACTGCATACCAATGTCACTTGTAATAGAAGTTTTGTTCTTTTCTACACTGAGCTTTGTTGTCCCTTGCTGAAAAACAATCTTTAGAAAAGCACTTAAATGTGAATATGTTTTCAAAGTCTACTGCAACCAAAATTCAAGAACATAATTTGTATTTAATTTTTGGAATGCTGAGGTTCAAACTCAGATTCCTGAGCATGCTAGGCAAGAGCTCTACCACTAAGTTGCATCCTCAGCTAAGAACATTATTATTTAAAACTACCATAGTAGACTACTTTCAAATACTTTTAACTGCACCTGTTCCATCTCCACTCACTTAAGAGGTTTTTTTTTTTTTTTTTTAAATAAAGGCTTATACGCTTCTTTGCTTATATGATTCTACACAAAAACAAGTCATAGGCAAGATGGCCCAAGGCCTAAGATGGCCAAGGGTGGAGGGAAGAATATCTCCTTGAGGTTTTACTGAGATAAAAGCCTATGTTATGCCATGGTGGTGACGGCAGCCACTTGGGCTGGCCTGCCACTGAGTAGAGTGGCATAGTCTCTTCCAGATTCCCAGAAAATAGAGTGTTTTTTTTTTTAACCTGGGAAGGTGATTTTTTTAATGGTTTTTTCCTATGGAGGAGAAAATAATCAATTCTTTTCAAATTCTTATACTAATTACAGTTCTTACACTAATTACATCAATTCTTATACTAATTACATCTGTCAATGTTACCGTTGGACAAAATCTAGAAAAATCAGAAAGCATTTACTTTAACAGATTACAAAACCAACAATATTGTTAAATGTTGAATACTTATGAATATTGGATACATTTATGAATGCTAATTTTTTCTAAATGAAGATTGCTGTTGTTGTTAGGTGCCGTCGAGTCGGTATCCGACTCATAGCAACCCTCATAGGGTTTTCAATGGCTGAGTACTTCGGGATTGCCTTGGGAGTGGATTGCCAGGTCCTTCCCCCATTTTTACAGTGCTGGGAATTGAACTCAGGACCTCAGAGACTGCAGCGCAGCCCTCTACCAACTGAGCTAAATCCCAGCCTATGATTTCTATCTAGTGAAAGTAAAAGGACCCCAGACAGCTGACTGGTAACATCAGAACTAAATCAAAACAATACGTGTCCAGCATCTCAAGAGACAGAAGGCATTCAACAATTGGCAGCTGTGAGGTGAAGTGTCAGAAGGTGCTAGGATATAGGAATTAGGCAGACTTAGATTCAAACGCAGCGCTCTACCCTCTGAGCTAAATCCCAGGCCCAAATGAAGATAGTATTTCCAGTTATCAACTCTAGGTTTCCGCAAAGAATTGTTCTCCAATACCCCTCCACCATTCACACCACATTTCATTAATGTGATCACTTACAGGCTGGTTGTTACCAGTGATGACCAAATTTTCATTTCGCCTTCCTCCAACTGTGCTCTTGTAAAGAGGATGAATAACTCCCATGTCAGATACTTGCTTAAATCGAAGCAGACCACTTTCATGAAACTCCATGCTGTCACAGCCATTTGGTCCAATGCGAATCACAGCCCAGATAACGACTGTTATCTGAAAAAGAGCACAAGCTGGGTGTTAGGCAGCATACTTGACACACTTGGAAGACAAATAGGAAAGATCTTTGCCAAAACATTAAAGACTTCTGGAATGTTTAATCAGCAAGATGAGCATACCAACTGGCTTTCTACTTATAAAAACTTTTATTTTTTTATCAAGGTATTCAATACAAATAGCTAAAAGTCAAAATGTGCTAAAACATCTATAATATATATTATTATATATAATATATACCTTCTCCACATCTCGTTTCCCTAGGGACAACCACTTTCAACAATTTTAGCTATTTTGTCTAGAACTTATCTTCCTATTTCTAAATAATATATGTATACTGCTATTTCTTCATTCATAAATTTTAGGTTTTCTCTATTAACTTCTGATTTTAGCAGATGAGAATTTTACCTTACCATATTTCTTTTCTCCCCCAACTCTAATCTCAAATTTTGATTATATCCATGTTCAGTATTTCTAGTATTATGGCTATGTAAATGTTGTTTGCTGCTAAACCAAATAATACACTATGATGGCTGCTCCCTTCTTGCACTTTGTGTTTCTGAGAGTTTAATACTTTTATTTGCTTTGTTTCTTTGAAATCCTAAATCTCAAATTGTCCAATATTTCTGTAAATCTCTCAATGTTTTGTACATCTAAGTGTCTCAGATAGTCTAATAGTTCTATTTTTCTCTTCCAGGAAATCTTTCTAGTGCCCTTTTCTGCTCCAATTTGGACTGGTGAGTCTCTGAGCCTCTTGTAAATGAACTTCCCCTTCACATTCATGCTGGAATCTCCTTTTGTCTTTATCCTGTTAGAGACAGCCAGTTTCTTGTCTCCTTGTTTTCAACTTTCCTGGTTTAGTGCTTTCTCCTGGTAGAACAGTGGTTTCCTTAGAAATAATACATAACAAGCAAAATTTTTGCAAGTGTATGTATGGCAAAAATGTCTTTTTAATCCCTCACATTTCACTGGCAGTTTGGCGAGGTATACATTTCTAGATTTGAAATTATTTTTCCCCTAAACTTTGAAAACCATTGCTTTATTGTGTTCCAGTTTCCAATGCTGCATTTGAGAGGTCTAATGCCCCTCTGATTCTTGCAATCTTTCTACACACCTGTTTCCCCCCATCTGAAAGACTTTGGAATCTTTTCTTTATTCCTGGTTTTCTTAAATTTCATAATACTAGCCTAGATGTGAGTCTTTTGTTAACTGCATTATGTGTATTATACTCAGCTCAGATGGTAGTTTTTAAACTATTCTAGAGAATTTTCTTAATTTGCTTATTTGATAACTTTTTCTCCAGTGCATTTTCTATTCTCACTTTATGAATCCCCAATGAACAGAAAGCTCTTAAATTGATTCTTTAATTTTGTTGAATTTTCTCCTTTTATTTGTTTTCCATTATCCATAGATTCACCCACTTCCCTATGTGTCTATATTTCTCTGAGTCCTTCTTTAACATAAATGGAATCAGTGTAGATTGCATTACAAGCAGTCTTAGGTACATCAGTAATCACTCTCTGAAAAGATGGGGATCTATTCACATGCCAGAGGGTTTCAAAATGAACCTTCAGAAAGTCACAATATCATATTAAAAATCTTCTTTTTTAAACAATTAAGTATCTGGCAAAGGCAACATACCAGAACTGCAGCCTTCATGTGAATCAGCCTATCAAATCCTTTCATTCTTGACAACTGACTTAGGACTACAAAGTAAAAACTTTTATCACCATCAATGGGGTTTATGATTTTAAAATCTGGCTGAGGAAGTAACACTAATGTAGGGAATGTTGAATGAAAGCAGAAAGGATCACACTTTTAGGAGAGGTAAAGGCAATAAAATCATGGTAAAGTTTTCTATTGAACTGATGCTACCTTTATTAGAAGTTAAGTCCTTGAAAGGAAAGAATTTGTCAACATTTTTTCTAAATGAGATTAATATATGAAAACAGCTCACTAGGATTTTAAATTTCATTTTTATTACTTATTTATTTTTGTGGTGCTGGAGACTGAAGCCTACTAGGTTTTGACAATAAATTTAATTAATAAGGTATTAACTAAAGCCCAATGAGATAAAACATGTATAGATAAACAGAAAATAAGACAGTGCCAAAAGAAGTTACAGAAACAAAGTCCATGATATCACTACAAAAAAGATGAAAAATTCCTCATGGTAATTAAAAAGAGACTATTCTGCACCATATACTCACAATTAAATTGATGACAGCCAGGATAAACAAGAGAATAATCACACAGATGGCTAAATTGCCCTTTCTCCCTCTTAATCCTGTTTTGTGGAGACGATCTTCATCAATTGGAATATATCCCGCTTTAAAGTTACTATTGTGCTCTTTATTAACATTCCTTCTCTCAACAGCCTTCTCACGCATGGACTTCTTTACAGGCCCATTGGAACTTTGCTAAAAATAAAACACAACAGAACAATTAACTATACACTCTCTTTTGGATGCACTTATTAAATACAGATTAATAAAGAAAGAAAGCTAGTTTACATATGTTCCACCAATAAACTTCAAATCATGCTGAGCTGCAGGTTTTCAGCAATGACTTTATTATACTTAGAGGGATTACACAGAAGATCCTTCAGTGTGACTATTTAGTGGCACATTTTCCCTCTCTGCTTTCAAGACTCCTATTGTACATAATAGGCATGGCTAATTTCTGGGCAAAGTTCACACATATACATACACACATATATACATACAACAGTGGGTAATGTTATTAATGCTTTATTAATCTTTTTACTTATATATTTTCATTTATATGGAAAGAATTTGGATTGGTTAACACAGTTTGCTACTTAAAATTCCATTGACTAAAGCAAACATTTTCCTCAACCAGTAATTTTCAAAGTGTGAACTGGGGTAGCTGTAGGTCTGTGTGTATATGGGGTATCAACTGAACCCTTTCCAAGGTTGGGAATGTCAGGCACATTTTACAAATAACACTAAAATGCTATTTTCCTTCCTTCCGTCCTGCTTTTACTTTCTTTTTAACTCTCCTACTCTCTTGAAGGGCTGGGATTTATCTCAGTTGGTAGAGCGCTGCTCTGCAGTCTCTGAGGTCCCGAGTTCAATTCCCAGCACCACAAAAATGGGAGAAGGACCTGGCAATCCACTCCCAAGGCAATCCCGAAACAATTAGCCATTGAAAATCCTATGAGGGTCACTACGAGTTGGACACCGACTTGATGGCACCTAAAAACAACAACAACTTTCTTGAATGTACAATGAAGTTTTCCAGAGGCTTCAAGATCCTCTGTGATGACATCATCATTCTAAGAGCTAATGGAATGTTTGGATATTCTGGTTTCCAAAATTCCTCGGTTTTAATTTAATATGGTAAGTATCAATGGATATAAGTAAGAGTACATAAATAAGAGCTCTTTGGGATGCTCAGTTGCTTTTAAAAATGTAAAGAGAATCTGGGACCATAAAATTTGAGAACCTCTAACCTCGAGCATGGAGCTGGGGTTTAGCTCAGTTGGTAGAGTGCTGCTCTGCACCCTCTAAGGCCCTGAGATTGATCTTCAGCACTGCAAAAAAATGGCAGTAGGATGTGGCAGTCAACTCCCAAAGCAATCCCCCCAAAACAATCAGCCATTGAAAATTCAATGAATGGCAGAGAAGCACTGACATAGTGTTGGGTATGGTATAGTGTCTGGGAGTGTTTCATCCTGTTGTACATAGGATAGCCATGAGTCAGACTTAACTTGATGGCCTCTAACAACAGCCACCTAGAGTATGGCTGAAAGACATATTACATAATAATTTTATGTAACACAGGCACAAAAGTTGTGGCAGGAATGGCTACTATTCAACTTACATATTTTTCAGAGCTCTGTAAACTTACTTATTGAATAGTAATATATTAAGCACTTTATGCTTAAACATTAATTCTATAAATTGAAACAAAAAAGACATAGAGGACAGGATCCTTAAGTTCCAGGTCTTACAGACCTAATTTGTGCACATGAACTACATGCAACAAAACATTCAGTATGTTCAGGTACCAAAATCAGTAACATAGGGAATATGTGCTCTCAAATGGGAGCCAATCAGCATGACCTGGAGTTGGTAGGGAAATGGGAGGAATAGGTGGGCCAAATCTGGCAATGTTGGGAGAATAAAGCTGGAAAGTAGAGCCAGGTTGAGAAAGTTCTCAGCAGGATACAATCTCTAGCCTTTTTTTTTTTCTTTGATACTTAGGGGTTGAACCCAGGGGCCTTAGGCATGCTAGGCAAGTGCTCTCCCACAGAGCTGCACCCCTAGCTCATTTATTTTTCATTTTGAGATGCGGTCTAAGTTGTACAGGTTCAAACCTCCGGCCTCAAACCTGTAATCTTCCTGCCTCAGCCTTCAGAGTTGCTGGGATTACAGGCATGCGCGATGGTGACTAGATCAGACCCTCATGTTAGTTCTATTTAACTGGGAGTCACTGGAGGTTTTTAAGTATGAATGACATGTTTCAGGAATGCAAAATGATAGATGAGCATTTGTATGAGGAATAAGGCAGAGGGATACCAATAAGTAGGCTGTTGGGGATGTAGTAATGGAGTTTTGAGGTAATGGGGGACTAAACTAAGGTAGAATAAAAAGATAGATGAAAATATTTCCAGAGAAGAAGAGAATTTTGTTTGAGGTTCAACAACAACAAAACATCCCTCATATTTATTGAATAGTAACTAGTTCATGGGGAATGAAGAAAGGAAAAGAATCTATACATTCACTTTGTGTACATGTGTGGTTTTGGAGATCCTGGCCCCACACAGAAAAGCATTCTACCACCGAGTGTATTCCCAGCCCTTGTTTTTTAAAGACAGGGTCTCACTATGAAGCCCAGGCTGGCCTCAAACTAATGATCCTCCTGCCTCCACCAGCTGAGTGCTGGGATTATAGCATGTGCCACAATGTTCAGCCACATTCACATTTGAGTTGAATTTGAAATACCACACATCTGGGAGGCAATAGGAAGCTTGAGACTAGATATTAGGTCATTCAGGACAAGTGATAGAGATTTGAGAGTCCTCAGCCTAAAGGTAAGTATGAGAATACATCTGTTCACTGTGAAAAATAGTATCAAGGGAAGAGAAAAGCTAAGGATGCACTGTGGTCTTGGGAAATGTTAACTATGCAGGAACATTAGAAAATGGGAAAGAAATAAAATGAATGGTAAGAAAAACCAAGGATGTGCAATTTTGCTGACCTTGATTTTCAAAAAGTATCTTCAAGACCTTCGAAGATGAACTTTGAATAGCAAATTGGTAAAGAGGAATACATAGTCCTGAAAGTCAACACGTATATACCTATTTTCATGTCCAAGAGGACAAGAGAAGGAATTGAGAAAATTATAGCTAAAGAATTATGAACTATCATAGGACATCTGTGTCTTAGACCTTCTCCCCTCCCTTAATTTGAGGAAACATTTATATGTTTGATAGCAGAAGGGAAAAAGCCAAGGCAGATTGATATAGTTTGGATCTTAAGGGTCCCCAAAGGTCCATGGGGTAAAGGCTTGGTTGTGAAACCTTTAAGAGGCCTAGTGAGAGGTCTTTAAATGACTAGGGACAGGCTCTTGAAGGGGATAGTGGGACCCCAGACCATTCTTTTCTCTCACTTTTTGATCATTGTTGTTGTTAGGTGTCATCAAGTTGAGTGACTCATAGTAACCCTATGTACAACAGAATGAAACACTCCCCGGCACTGTGTCATGCCCAGCACTATGTCAGTGCCTCCCTGCTATTCACAGGTTTTTTGTTGTTGTTGTTGTTGCAGTACTAGGGATTGAACCCAGGGCCTTGCACTTGCATGCTTTGCATGCTTTCCCAGCCCCCCCCTTTTTTTAATTTGTGAGAGACTCTTGCTAAATTACACAGACTGTCTCTGGTCTCGAACTTGAGATCCTCCTGCCTCTGCCTCCCGAGCTGCTGGGATTACAGGCATGTGCCACCTGCCCGGCCTATTCACAGGGTTTTCAATGGCTGATTGTTTCAGGATTTTGGGGGACTGGGCTGTCAAGTCTTTCTCCCATTTCTGTGGTGGTGGGGATCGAGCCCAGGGCCTCAGGGAGGTTAGAGCAGCTCTCTATCAACTGAGCTAAACCCCCTCTTGATCATAAGCTGAGCAGTTCTGCTCTGTCATGCATTCTTGCCTCAACCCCAGGCCTAAAAGCAACAGGGCCAATGACCATGTACTGGGACCTCTGAAACTGTGAGTCAAAATAACCTTTTTGTCACCTTATAAGTTGGTTATCTCAGGTATTTGTTCTAGCAACAAAAGGCCAACTAACACAGGGGAACAACCAAAGATCTCAGAGCAGAACATAATGTGGGAAATAAGATCTTTCAGGAAGCAAGCAAGAAAGTATTACGGTTTGGATATAAAATGTCCCCCAAGGCTCCTGTTTGAACACTTGGTCCCCAGGCTGGTGGTGCTGTTTTTGGAAGCTGTAGAGCCTTAGGGAGGTTGGATATAACTGGTGAAAGAAGGTCATTGGGGGTGAGCTTTTGAGGGTAACTCAGCTGGTTCTGGCTTGACTCTCTCTCTCCTGGTCCACCTGATATGAAGAGCTGTCCTCTCTAACAGACCCTGCTGCTAGGTTCTTAGCCATACCCTCCTCACCACTATGGACTGATCACCTCTGAAACCATGAGCCAAAATGAACCTTTCCTTCCTAAGTTGTCTCTGTCAGGTATTTCTGTGACAGTGATGCAAAAGCTGACTAACATAGAAGGCAATATAGAATACTGGAGAAAGAATTTTAAAGGGTAGGGTCTCATTTGAAACTTGAGGGAAATGTTCTCCCCAAGAAGAGAAAATATTCATCTTCGTGGGGATATGAAAGGCAAGGCCATCTGCCAAATAGTGGAAAGTCTGACTGTAATCTGATTGGCTTATGGAAAATGAGAAAAGGTAGGAAATATCATTTTCAGTAATGTGGTAGATAAAAATTTTAAAATTCCACAAAGTGGTAAGGTAGGCTCTGTAGAACACAATCTACTCAAAAGAGTATAAACAGATTGATGAATACAATTGTGTAGGTTGTATACTGCATAAGGCTACAACATCTAAGAGGACACACGACATCACAGACATTTTAACATCACAGACATTTTAGAGGTGAATATGCATTTAGATGGCTTTTCAGCCAAAAGCAGTAAAATATTTTAAAGAAAGGGTGCTTTCTTCTAATTTACATAGACACAATATGGGCTTGTGATAGCCTTAACAGGTTGGCAACTTAAAAGTCTCAGGCAGAGTTTCAATATAGGCCCACATAAAAGAAAGGACAATGGAGTGGGGTGGGAGGGCTACTTTAGTTAGGGCCTGGGGGCAGCCTGGGTCAGGGGAGGGGACATTTGAGTTGAGACCCGAACAAGCTAGCTTCAAGATCGAGGATGTTCATTTCTTTCTTCCCTTCTTTCTCCCCTTTCCTTTCCTTTCCTTTCCTTTCTCTCCCTTCCCTTCCCTTCCTCTCCCCTCCCCTCTTCTCCTCTCCTTTCCTTTCCTTTCTTTCCTCCTTTTTGTGGTACTTGGTGGCTGAACCCAGGCCCTCACACATACTTTGCAAGTGCTCTACCCCCGGGGCTGTACCCCTAACCCATTTTTTTATTTTTTTATGTGGAGACAGGATCTCACTAAGTTGTGCAAGATGCCTCTGGCCTCAAACTCATAATCCTCCCAAGTTCCTGGAATTAGAGGCAATGTATCATTGCACTTGGCTAAGGAATGTATCTAGAGCAGGGATGGGAACAGTGAGAGGGAAATGGGACCAACCTGAGAGGGTAAACAGGAAGAGAACAAGTGCAAAGTACATGATACAACTGTATGATAATCTCATAATGAAACTCACCATACTATACACACTATATGTTAATTACATAACAATTCAAAAGTGGTTTATATACAATGGAATATTATTTAAGCCATAAAAAGAATGAAATTATATTATCTGCAGGAAAATGGATGGAACTGGAGATCATCATGCTTAACAAAATAAGTCAGAAAGACAAATACCATGTGTTCTCTCTCATATGTGGAAGTTAGATTTATTATATACATGTATATATGTATGTAAAATTGGAAAGTATATATATATATATATATATGCATATATGTATGTAAAATGGGAAAATATAAGGAGACATACTTGGAATTAGGAGGGGAAGAGTGGGAACGGGGAGGGGGCAACAAGGGAAAGTAATGAGGGAGTGAATAGGAACAAAGTACATGATATAATTGTATGAAAATGCCATAATGAAACTTGTTATATTGTATCCCAATTAAAAATAAAAAATAAAAAAATGAAGAAGAAAAAAAGGGAAGGCAAAATTCATCCATCCTGGAATGCATTCTTTACTTTTCCAAGTCACATACATATCTTCAATTTGATGCATTAAACATTTCTTGAATAGTTACCACATGTCAAGTGTTCCAAACTGATGAACAAGATATATGGCTATCCTTCAAGGAGCTTACTTACCAATAGGGTAGAAAGACTAACAATTGCAGTACAACATAAGTGCTATAGTACAGCAGTATGCACAGTACTGAATGGGTACAGCAGAAGAATGCAACTCCACTTAGGAGACAGGGGCTTTGGTGAACGTTTCTAAGAAAAATTGCAGTTTGAGTTCAATCCTGAAAGACAAATGAGGCATCCAGGAAAAAGAGCAGAGAAGGGCATTGTAGGCAAAGGGAATGGCATGGAGACTGGAGTACATGCCATTTCTGTGGCAACTAACTTTAATAGCTTTATGTGGGTGGAGAGGATAAGAGTAGGAATGAGGTAAAAAGTGAGGAGAGAGATGTGGTTAGGGGCCAGTAAGTGATATAAATACCACTCACTGCAAGAATGATAGACTATGTATTGAAGAAAGTGGGAACTGAAGATTTTAAAAAGGCTAGCAACAGAAATCAGATTTGCAGTGAAGCAAAATCATGCCCAGAATGAGATGACCTGAAATAGAAGAGCATAGAGACAAGGATATCAACAAATTACCTTTAACAGTTAATTGAGGTCCTGACAGCCTTGGCTTTGTCAATGAAGACTGGGGGACATGTTTAAGAGGTAGAACTGTCAGGATCAGGTGATTGATTAGATGAGAGTATGACATAGAGGGGTCTAAGATGACTCCCAAGTGGGATGAGCTACATAATTTATGGGTTCCAGAGCATGCGCACACACACACACACAAAGAGCCTTGTTTAAACATCAAATCTAGGACAGTAGATCATTAAACCAAATGTGGGTTTCTTCTGTTTCTTTTGAGCTAGCCCTACTCTGGTTAGGTTGACCAAGTGAGTAGATGACTGTAGCTCTTTTAACAGTGAGTACGATATATATATATATATATATATATATATATATATATATATATATATATGTAGCCACATCACTTTGGTGTCCAATCTCATCAGATCTCAGAAGCTAAACAAGGTTGAGCCTGGTTAGTCCTTGCACGGGAGACCACCTGGGAATACTGGGTGCTGTAGACTTGGGAGAAGGCTGGGCAGCCCACTCCTGAAACAATCAGCATAAGAGAGAAGCACTGACACTATTGCCAGGCATGGCACAGTGTGTGGGAGTGGTTCATCTATTGTACATAGGGTCACTGTAAGTTGGATATGATACCTAACAACATGATATATCTAATTTTGAACTTTTCTGAGTTTAAGGCCCCTCTGGCAAATTCAGTTAAGTTCAAGGCTGAAGACATAAGTGCATAAATTTGGACACTGAGGATTGAATCATACCACCCAGCTTATGTATAAAGAAGAATAGAACCTCAAGAATTTGAGAGCATTGATAGGTATGACATAGAAGGAAAAACAGTCGTCTAACACAGATGCTGAGAAGTCAGAAGGGAAACGAGGAAAGCCATGGAACAATTTGAATCTCAACAATTTTGAGCGTTGTGTCCTTCCAGCTTCACTTACTCTTCTACATTTTGTTATGAATCTGCAGCTTGCCTATTGTCTTTAGCTGATTTCGTGCATTTATTTAGTTGGACTTTTAAGCTCCTTACAGGCAGATTTCATATCCATTGTTTCTATCCCTCAGAATGAGTCCTCCAGGAACATACCTAACAGGTGTCTAAAAAGTTAAACACATAAGAATATCTTTTTAAAAGTCAAAAAGAATGTTGGCAACTTGACTCCACTTTTCAACAACGGTGAAGAATGAGTCTTTTTCAAGAGGAGCTATCATATCAATTATTTTTTAAAGGGAAACCAGTTAGGAAGTGACTATGAAAATGATTTTCATTATAATAAACCACTCTCGCAAATATATGTATGCACATGTATGCACCCCTATTCAACACAGTCACATGTATATGTATGCATAAGTATAGCTTGATGCAGGACAAACCTTTTAAACTATTCTAAGTTACAAGTTTATAATGCAGGCCAGGAAATACTTGGTAATGCGTGTTTAAAAGTGATTTTAAACCTATGGCAGGAGACAGTTTTAGCTGTTTACTGACTCCCCCCAAAACAAACCGCGGTGTGTGTTGGGGGTTGGGGGAGGCGGAAATCTGGGTTGTCTGCAAATTGGGGACCGCAGAAACGAGACGTGGCCACAATCTGCACCCAGGCAACAGCTGACCATTTCTTGGCTGGTATCTGCGGAGCCTCCGGGCTGGGGCTGAGGTTATTTTTATCCGCATCTTGGCTGCTGGCAGAGCGGGGCAGGTCCCCGGCACATCCCGGCGCGGGCCCTGGGCTGCCACGGTCGCCTCCGGGCCCCTCGGAGCCGTGACCTCTCCTCACGCCTGCAGACACCAGGCCGCGGGGCTCCTGTCCGGGGTCCAGCGCGGCCTGGGCCAGCATCCCGGCTGCGGACAGCTCCCGCAGCGCCGCCCCGCCCCGCCCCGCGGAACCCGGCCCCCGCAGGCCCCCGCGCCTGGGGTCCCCCGCAGCCCACCCTACCGCCGTCCCCGAGGCAGAACCCGGCCTCCCCAGCTCCTCCAGCTCTCCACCGCCGCGGAGCTCACAGACCTGCTCGGCCGCCGCCGCCGCCGCTGCCGCCGCCATCTTCCCGCCGCCGCTGCCGCCGCCGCCCTTCGCGCCCCGCAGCACCCGGCGCCTGCGCCCTGGGCCCCGGGGGTGAGCGGGGCGCCGAGCGCACCCCCGCCCCGCCCGAGAGACGCGTTGCGAGTCAGCCTGGGCTGCAGGCTCGGGGCCGTCGCCGCCCCTGCACCCAGGGCAGTGCGCTGGCGCGCGTTTTCCCGCGCAGGGCAGGATTCCGAGCGCCCTTCGGCCGAGCCGGATTCCCCCAAGGACGCTCGAGAGGCTGCGCCCCTCTCCCTCTCCCCATGGCCCACGAGGAGGACCGGGCGGTCGGGGCTGCGACGCCCTCCTCGCTTCACAGCCCGGGGACTCCCTGGCCAGCGTGGGAAAGGGTGATGTCCCGAGAGTCCTCCTGGGCAAGGATGGGGCAGTGACAATGGGGACAGGAGTTAACTGCTGTCAATTGTTGTTGTTGTTGTTGATAGGTGCCTTGGAGTCGGGTCCAAATTGCCAATTAAACGCCTAAAATCTTGAAACCAATCCCCAGGGTGGACACTGAATTATTTTAGGGCTGCTTAACTTTGGCGGGCCTGTGAAGTCGGGTGCTTTTTTCCCTGCGGTATTGGGGGTGGATTGGCCATACAGTATTGTCCATACGGTGTTGACCATGCATATTCTTAAGAATGTAAAGTAATAGGCATTTACAGCACACCAGGAAGCTACCCACAAATACAGGTAGCTCCAATACACATTCTTTGTTTCCTGTCTCTGTAACATACCGTATGTTCTCAAATCTGCACCCTTTCAACAGTTTTGTTGTTAGGTGCCTTCAAGATGGGTCTGACTTAAAGCGACCCTAAGTACAACAAAATGCGACACTGTGCAATGCATGCGATCTTTTTATGTTTTAGTTCATAGCAGCCACTATGTTTATTCTCATTTTGCATACTGCCACATCAGCAACTGGAGGTAACAGGGGCTTTACTCCATTCCTGTCATTAAGATCAACTCTACTTTGAGGGGGGCTGGGATTTAGCTCAGTTGGTAGAGTTGCGCTGTAGTCTCTGAGGTCCCGAGTTCAATTCCCAGCACCGCAAAAATGGGAGAAGGGCCTGGCAATCCACTCCCAAGACAATCCAGAAGCAGTCAGCCATTGAAAACCCTATAAGGGTCGCTATGAGTCGGATACCGACTCAACAGCACCTAACAACAACAACTACTTTGAGGAGAAGGCTACAAAACCAGACACAGATTGGACTTAATCTGCACGCAATTCTATCCCACATCTGATTTTGTAGCCTTCTACAGCCATACCGCCTGCAGCCGTAGTCCTGTGGCATCCGATCCCGTCAGATCTCAGAAGCTAAGCAGGGTCAGCGTGGTTAGTACCTAGATGGGAGAGACCGCAAGGGAACACCACATACTGTAGGCTTGGGAGACGGATCTGGCAACCCCCTCCCAAAAATCAATCTGCCACTGAATACCCTATGAACAGCAGAGAAGCACTGACAATAGTGTTTCGCATGTTGTTTGCAGGGTCGCTATGAGTCGGATACCGACTGGATGGTACCTAACAACAACAACAGCCATACCACCCTCGAGTCCGATCTCGTCAGATGTTGGAACCTAAACAGGGTAGGGCCTGGTTAGTAACTTGGATGGGAGACTTCCTGAGAATACCAGGTGCTGTAGGCTTGGGAGAAGGACCCAGCAACCCACTCTGGAAACAATTAGCCATAGAAAACCCTATGAATAGCAGAGAAGCACTGACAATAGCCCTGGGCATAGCAGAGTGTCTGATAGTGTTTGGCAGTGTTGTACATAGGGTTGCTATAAGATGGACCTGAATCAAGGGCACCTGACAACAAAACTGTTGAAAGGTGCTGATTAGATTCAAGATTTGTGGTAGATTCTGTAGGATATATATAATCCAATAATCCTTTGAGTCGGAAGACAAAAATGCAGTAGTGTAGCATCCAAGGTTCAAGAACTGTTCCTTATGCATCTAGAAAGCAAAATCTCCCTCAGGCTGCCTAACTCAGCAGAGGCTTTGGGAGATAGGGTTTCTGTGTTAATAGTCTGGCTCTGGCCCTTTTAATCAACTTGGATAACTGGGATTTTGACTAATCTGAGTTACTATATCCAAATCTGGAAAGTCGTCTTTAATTCTTATGTTTTGTTTCTTTTTTCCTCTGTGTAGAAAGTCTTTCTGTTTTTCTCTGGCAGGTGGACTCATATTCATCCTCCGGAATCCATCCAAATGTCATATTATCTTCAAAGCCATCCCAGACTCTCATGGGCAGTTTTAGGTGTGCTGTTCTAACTCCGTTTCTAACCTGGTGTAATGTTTCAGATTGCATTGTATTAAAGGTCCAGGTTTGACCCACCCTTTTATCTATGATGGCTGGCACAGTAAGGAAATTTATTAAATGTCTTCAAAATCGACCTAATATTCTAATTTCTAAGACTAGAAGCTCTGTCTTGATTTTGTCACCCTCTCTCTACCTAGGTACTGACCAGGGATTTTCCAAAAGCCAGATGGCACTTTGGGTATCTAAAGATTGCCTTCTTGGACTCTCATTGCTCATCTCCATATCTGACAGGACATCTACTGTTGTCCTTGATGCAGATTTCTGTCCTTTTAAAGGAGATCCATTTTTCTCACACAACCACATATTAATGTGAATAATTCCCAATTGTATTGCTTTGAAGCTTTTATTTTTTCTCTGAAATGGTGGTGTTTCGAGGCCACAGTGTACCTGTGTGGTTTTCCCAACAGTTTTCTGAGAAAGGCCCCCAGTTTACAAATGAAGAAATCAGCTCTCACAGAGGTTAACTGGCAGACCAACATTTCACCTAATAAAGAGCCAGGTTGAAAGATAGGGGGAGCTGACTAAAGTCTTTGTTCTGCCACACAACACAATCCTTTACTTCTGCATTTCCTTTTTCTATTTGCATTAGTACTTGGAAGTCCAAAGAAGCTCCCCAAGGCTAGTGTGTGGATCAAACTATGAAGACATTTATCCCCTTATTTGCTTTGTAGTGGATTGAATAGTGTTTTCCCAAAAGATATATCCAGCCACACCTGACTAGACTGTGAGTTCCTTAAAAATCAGGGCAATGTATTCCTAATTCCATATTGCTGTAAGTCCTGAACACATTAGGAACCAAATATATAATATACACTAAATACCTTTGGTGAGTGAATATAGGATTTTTATTGCGTAAAAATTAATACTAGCACCCAAGTGTCTCTGACATGTGTCCCCTCTAATACTCACCGTATATTACCTCAGAGAAAACTGTCACTATCTCTCAACTCTCTGGGTCTCCTAAGTGCTCTTCCAGGGTCTAGCCCCACATCCTCCAAACCTAACTTATAGGACCTCCAATGTGATATAAAAAAGGATCCAATCATATCATCATTCTGTTTATAGCCCTTGGATGCCTCCCCATTGCCTCTGTTATAAAGATCAATGACTTTAGCCTGGTATGTAAGACTCATCATAGCCAAACCCAGGGCTATCTTTCCAGGCATGCCTCTCTGTCTTATTCCTCTGTAGTCATATTAGACTAGTATTCATCATTCCCTGATTCTCCATTCACTTTCATGCACCTTGGCTTCTCTTGCTCCTGTTTGTACTTTCTCTTCTTTTCATGGTGGACTTCCCAATCTTCCAGAACCAGCTCTAATGTCCCCATCTTCCATAACTTTCCCTGTTCCTTTTTTCAAGAGAATGGAAAGGGGGATAAGGGAAGATTTACTGTTTCTGTAGTTTTATATCTACTGCATTAGAACTTGTCTTATTGAACTGTGTCTGCTGAATTTCTCTTTTGAATAGGTGGTGAGGTCCTAGGGAGCAGGAGCTCTGTTTAACTTTGCCTAATATATAAGGCAGATGGTTGTGTCCCAGTAGAAACCCAGAAAATCCCTATTAAATGAGCTGAAAAGGTTTCATTTCCACACCTCCCATCTTAGGGCCTGCCCTCATGCTGTCCTACGTTGCTCTCCCAAGGTGCTTAAAGGTACCTAACAAGGTCAATCATATCCTCTGTGCTTCTGAAGTACTTGAATTTGTCCTGAGCTCACTTCTTTCATAGCCATTTCTATAGAACTCTGTATTTTCCATTTCATTGAACTAACAGAGCTGAAAAGATCGAGGGCAGGGATGCCTTCTTTGCGGAACTAAGTATGATGGAAACCTTGGGATAGATAGGAGAGCTATTTTGGTAAATATCAGGCTACACCTACTTTGTTTTCTCCCTCCTTCCCTGTATTTGCTATAAATGTTCTATTATTTATTTAAATGCTAAAGTGATATGGTTGTAATATGTGAAATTTTCTCTTGTTTTGGGACCTGAAGCAATAAGTGAGTATGAAGTAGTTGTGCAGGAAAATTCTGACCTGATGCTTGGAATGGAGAATGTCCATTGGTATTGGTGTTACATAGGAAACCTTGTCTTTGCTTCAGCCCGTGGGGGAAGCTGCCTTTAGCTCAGATCCTAATCAATTATCTCATTCCCTAATGGGTGGGGTTTTATTTTATTTTATTTTTCTTTCAGTGTATCCAAGAACTAGAACTAAAAGGATAAAATGAAACTCCTGAAATGAGAACACACACCAGACAATTAGAGAATGCTGAGTAAGTGGTAAAAGAGGAGTTTTGCCACATAAAAGAACAGAGTACCACTGAGCACCAAGTGCCTTAGCCTACCTCCAATAAACACTGTATTTAAAAGCAACTTCAGGCAAGTGGGTCAGCAAAGATTAGGTTTTCTTCCAAAAGTAATACAGGCTCTGATCCAAAGAAACAAGATCCTAACACAGACAGCAGTAGGACAAGAATAGCATGGCACACCCAACAGAGGATCGAGGGCCCTTGGAAGAGTTTGCAGGCCACACCACAGACTGTGCTTATAGCTACACTGGCTGAGGGTTTGCACCTGTCCTTGGTGAGGAAGTACTGGAAATCAAATCGAGGATCCCATTGGATATCCTTGCAGATTACTGCATATATTTATGTTTGGTGTAACGCCGACAAGGTACACATCACTTTCACTTCACTGCTGGCCTTGGTTAATCTTTGTTAGCTTCTTAACAGTTCAAATTAAAAATATATCCTGCTAACTGAGATAGATAAAATTTAGAGAAGATAAAATTAAAGGTTTTCAAAAAGCCTATGCCATCTAGCTGTTTGATACACTATGCTTCTCTAGAATAAATTGCTCTTGGTTGTATGGCAGGATTATGACACTACGAACAACCAACCGCTGAATTTGCCTTTTCCTTTTCCTAACTCAATGGGATTATGACATCAGAAATAAAGCAACCAATCATTCTCTTCCTCCCTTCTTTCTCTTCTTCCCTCTTCCCTCTCCTTCCTCCCTTCCTCTTTTCATTTTTTTTCCCTCATGAGTTAATTGTTTTGTTGAATAAGCATCTGTCCTTTCCTTAAAGAAGCTCACAGGCTTGCACAGGGGGCAGAAAAATAACTATTAGATAGTTATTTACAGTTATTATATAGTGTGATAATTGCAATACTGTCCAAAAATTAAAGCAAGAAACCATAAAGAAGAGAGTGATGAGGTCTGGGGGTTTGGGAGCTTGGAACTTTGTCAGTTTCAACTGGGTTAAAATCTATTAAAAGTGCAACTCTAGAGAAATTCTTTGTTTAGTGGAGGCTAGGAATATTAGATCTGTTGGTTCTTTTGGCAGTCCGTGGTATATTCAATAATCATGTTCAGCACCATAATTCAAAAGCATCAATTCTTTTCTTGTCTCCCTTGTTCAATGTCCAGCTTTCATAACTATAAGATGCAACTGAAAATACCATGGCATGAGTCAGGTGTACCTTCGTCAAGAGATCTGTCCTAGAAGGAGTGCAACCAGAGTGCTCTTTGGAAGCAAGGATGGCTAGACTGCATCTTATGTATTTTGGATGTGTAGTCAGGAGGGACCAATACCTGGGTAAAGACATCATATTTGGGAGAGTGGCAGATCAGGAAAAAAAAAAAAAAAAAAAGGAAAACCCTCCACCAGATGGATTGACACAGTGTCTGCAACAGTGGGCTTAAACATAAATAAGATTGTGTGCCTGGCACAGAATCAGGGAGTGTTTTGCTCCGCTGTACATAGGGTCACTATGAGTCAGACTCGACTTGATGGCACCTAACAACAACAGGAATATTAAGTTATCCCAGCAATCTTGCAGAGTAATTGTACTAAAGAAAAAAGCACTCAAGTTTTGGTGATTGCCTAATGCTCTCAGAATAATTGTGACCCAAAAATGGAAAGAAAGGGTGAGAGTTGCTCAATCCTAAACCTAACTAGCATATTAAAATAAAAATAAATTATGTCAAAGCAGCAAGAGATCTTAGAGCTCAGCTAGTCCATGAGTTTTATTTTATAGATGAAAAAATGGGTTTCCAAATGATAGGACTTACACAAAGTCATTAGAATGTATTAGTAGAGTGTGAGAGGAAGGAACAGTGTCCCTGTTCCAAGCTCATTATTCCTTCATTTTCTCCAAAACATTGTCTACTTGATAATATCATAGTCCTGTTGGGACAAAATTATAGCATCAAGATATTCCCCATATAAAATCCTTACTTACCTGGTATTTTCTTTCATATACTAAAACACCTAAGTTTATCAACTTCTTAAATAGAATCTCAACCACATTGACTGCATGATTGTAATTTAAGCACACAAATCTTCTTTATTCAACAACATAAGTTATTTGCACTCTAGGCTCTTGTCTCAAATTGATTGCTATTTAGCACCCCCCAAAAGCACTGCAGAGGGGAGCATTATTAAGGGCATTTATGAAGATAGATGCTTATTCTTATAGATATGGAAGTTCTAAACTGGTGTTAAATAACACTAGCTGAGAGCTATAACATGGGATGTCAATTATTTGGCCTGCTCTTGGATGACATATGTTCTAGTTTTACACCCTTAGCATTGATCAAAGACATCTTTAAGAAATAATCATATCAAAATTGTTTTTATACTTTCTTAAAATGTAATAATAAACTAGGTGTGGTAGTGCACACCTCTAATCCCAGCAACTCAGAAGGTTGAGGTAGGAGGATCATGAGTTTGAGGCCAGAAGCAGCCTGTGTAAATTAGTGAGACTCTGTTTCAAAACAAAAATTAAAAAATGGGCTGGGGTACAGCCCAGTGGTGGAATGCCCTGGGTTTAACTCCTAGTACTGGATACAACAACTTCAAAAAAGGAATATTAAGAGACCTCTTTCAGCTAGGGGCATTGTGGTACGTACCTGTAATCCCAGCACTCTGGAGGTTGAGGCAGGAGGATTGACATGTGTTTGAGGCCAATCTGGTCTACATAGTGAGTTCCAGGCCAGGCTGGGTGATATAGCAAGACCTTGCCTTCAAAAAACAAAAATGAGTAAGTAAATAAATGGTACCTTTTTATCTAAGTTGTTCTATACATTTTTCTTTTTTCAGTACTAAGGGGCTTCTCACGTGCTAGGCAAGTGGTATACCACTGAGCTGTACCACTACTCCCATTTTTATTTTTTATTTTGAGACAGAGTCTCACTAAGTTGTGGTAGCTGCTTCTGTCCTCAAACCTGCGATTCTCCTGCCCTAGCCTCTCCAATAGTGGATTGTTCTTGTTGTTGTTAGGTGCCGTCGACTCATAGCGACCCTCATAGGGTTTTCAATGGCTGACTGTTTTGGGATTGCCTTGGGAGTAGATTGCCAGGCCCTTCTCCCATTTTGGGGATGCTGGGAATTGAATTCGGGACCTCAGAGACTGCAGAGCAGCGCTCTACCAACTGAGCTAAATCTGAGCCCCTCCCCCCAGGAATGGATGTTGTTGTTGTTGTTCGTGCCCTCGAGTCGTGTACGACTCATAGCGACCCTCATAGGGTTTTCAATGGCAGATTGTTTCGGGATTGCGTTGGGAGTGGGTTGCCACGTCCTTCTCCCCCAGTAGTGGATAGAATAAACATATTTTAGATTTGGTACCAGGATAATGTGTTTCCACTCAAAGAAATGGCATATGTACTTTAAAAATAATCATAAAACTCATTTTCCATTTGGCTTTTTGTGTCTGCAAAGTACAGAAATAAATGTAAAATGAGGCTCAATCTTAGTACAGAGACATAAATTTAGGTCATATTTGCTATTTTCCCTTTAAAACAATTTCTAAGTTAATGGTATTTCTTACAAGTCTTTTATTGCAAACCATATCAGATACTTTTTTTTGGAAGTAATGGGGGTAATAGGTACACAAAACGTTTCCTTTGTTTTGAGTCAGTGGGTGGAAGACCTACCTATACTTCTTTGTTAAAAGTAAACACAAAGGTCCTGCTATGCACATGTGCTCCTGAATTCTAGGGATATCAAGATATACAAATGAATGCAGGCCTTTCAGGTCTGAATCTAGTTGTGGGACTAGAGGATAGGTGGAAATAAATAAAGTCAAGTAACATATTCATCAAATATCCAAACTGTTCTCAGATTATCAGTTTAATTATTAAGTTAGTGATGTGGACATTTGGTCACAACATATTCTGTTTTGAATCAGAAACTTAAACACTGATATTTTGGGCAACATTTTTCCAACAGTGGTAAAATTTTGGGGCAATTGTTTTTTCTAACTTTTTCTGAATTAAGTTTTTACAGAAGCAATTCATGTTTATGGTAGAAAATAGAAAAACCAGAAAAGTATAAAAGAGCATATTAAAATCACTCATAATCACATCTTGGGTTTGTATAATATAATTTAACCCAGTATATAATTTAGTGTCTTGCCTTTTCACTTAACATTATATAGTGAAAATGCCTAGATATTAGTTATTCTTTAATAACAAGATTTTTATTATGCAATATTTCACTGAATGATTTACTCAACCACTACCCCATTGTTGGACATTTAAATTATTTTCAACTGAGTTTTACTTATTTATTAAATATAATATTGTGGTCTACATTCCTAATAATAGCTATCAGGATTTACTGAGCAGTTATTATAGCGTATACTAAACACTATGCAATTAATTATCTTACTTAGTCACATAACTATCCTCTCAGGTAAGAACTACTGTTCTTTTACAGATAATGAAAGAAAGGATTACAGGTTAATTAAGGTAGTAACATTAAGAAAAAGGATTTAACCTCAAATTTGTCATAAACAGATGTTCCATTCTTTTTATGACTAAGTACTATTCGGATTCCTATTCCCTATTGAAATATGCAATTATTGGCTCTAAATTAAGAAATGAAGTTTTTCTCCATTCCTTCTCCCCTCTGTATATATGAAATATCTAAGGAATATTTAGTTTATGTTTTTACTTTAGTAATTATTATCCTACTATGATAAAGTAACATGTTACACCCGTATAGTCCTTATTTTGTGGTCTACAGAGAATAATAGGAATGCAGGCTCTAGAAATGAGTCTTTCATTTTCATTAGTAGACAGAAAAATCACTGAAATTAAGAGAAATAAAAGATGTAGTGCAAATTCTGAAATTTATGGTAAGTGGATATACCCAATGTTCTTATATTTTCAAATACCTAAAGACATGACACCAGCTAAATTGGCTAGCTCCACTTTTACTGTTTTAATGAATAGATGATTTGCAATTAACACATCATTTGATAGCATATAAAATAAGGGATTTCTTCTAATATGCTTAATGGTGGTTGAAATGGTTTCATTTAAGTAGTTCAAACTATCATTATGGCTGAAAGCACTCTAGAAATAGTGACAGACTGGGTGGGAACTTTCACAATGTTTCAATCAAAGAGTTCAGAATTAAGTGAAACTTCATAGAATTAAATAAAACTCAAGGACATAAAAAATATACTAATATGAGGTGTCCCCTCCCCCCAGACCCAGAAACTAACGTGAAAACAATGATCATCTGTGTCTTTGATGTGAGAGGGATTATGCACCCAGAATTTGTTCCTCCTGGTCAGTCAACCCAAAATTTCACCATCTGGAAGTTTTGAGAAGGTTGCATCACAATTTGTAGAAGAAACAGGTGACAGTTCTCCCACCATGACAACATACCTGCTCACACTATGCTGAGTCTCCTCTTCCTCCTCCTCCTTATCCTCCTCCTCCTCTTTCTTTTTTCTTTCTTTTTCTTTTGTGCAAGTGCTCTACCACTGGGCTGAACCTCCAGCCCATTTTTAATTTTTTATTACTTTTATTTTGAGCCAGGGTCTTGCTACGTTACACGGGCTGTGTGTGGCCTGAACTCTCTGCTCTCCTACTTTTACCTCCCGGGTCGCTGAGATTACAGGTGTGTGCCAAGGGCAGTGTTCAGCAGTTTTTGTCCAAAAACCAACCTGACGCCTGTGCCTCACCCTTCCTAATCAGTGATTTCTTCCCGTGAGACTTCCCCTCCCCTTTTTTCACCCTCACTGATGAAAAAAGTCCTCCAAGGGAGCCGTTTTGCTAAGGTGGAGGCGTCAAAATTGGTGAGTTCAAAACCTGTTTTGAGCAGTGCAAAAAAAAAAAAAAAAAAAAAAAATTCTCAGTAGGTGTAATGCATTAACCGGAGAGTACTCTGAGGGTGACTTAAGTTTGAACATGTAAAAAAGACACGATTTTTTGTAAAGTCTGGAGAGTTTTTTGTTTTTTGTTTTTTTGGAGGGGAAGCAGGTTACATATATGTGACCAACTCTTACCTAAACCTGAGGGACTAACTTTAATTGGTGAACATGCTGGAGCTAAATTCTATTGACTTGGACACTTACCCCGCAGGCCAAGGAACAAAGCAGGAACGCGTTAGTGGGTGGAACTGAAATTTTAGTTCAGCAAGTTTAAGGTTCAAGAGGTGGAAGAAGAAAGGAACAGGCGCAGCGGGCGATCTCCTGACAGCCTAACACAAACTTCCCTGCAAGGCTAACTTTTGGTTTTCTAGGCACGCATTGTCACAAAGGGCCAGCGGATTGGAAAGTTCTAGGCCTTCCGCTGTGCTCCGACCGGCACTGTGGCCCATCTAGGGCCACCAAAGGGCCCCGCAGGCGCCATCGGGGGTCTCCGCGCCCTCCCTCTCTCAGCCCAACCCCGAGTCCCGACGGCGTCGGCGCCCTCTCCTTCGGCCAGCAGCAGCAGGAGCAGCAAGAGGAGGAAGAGCAGCAGCAGGACCAAGGGCAGCGGCATCCCGGGCCGGAGTGCTGGTCCCCGGAGGACCGGGGCCCGCCGCGCTCGGGGAGGGGGGGGGCGGGGAGGCAGAGCGTTGTCCTGACGCTGGCCCGCGCGTCCCTGGCAGCGGCCCGCCACGTCAAGGTTTGTTTAATAATCGCGGGGTATTTATGGCCGGGCTCCAGGGCCGCGGCTGGGGAGCGAGGAGCGCGCGCGAGGCGGCGGATGAGGCGCAAAGGCTGCGGCCCAGGGCGCCTCCCCCCGGCTTCCCGATCCCCGCCGGGCTCGACCCAGCAGGAAGATGGAAACATCAGCCGCCCTCTGAGCACCTCCGGAATTTAACACCCTTCGCGCCACACCACCCGCGGTCCTGCGGAGGCCACCGCTCCTCCTCGCCTCCAGATCTCCGTCTCCCAGAACGCGGCGCGCGGAAAAGTGAGCCATGGCGGAAACTCTGAGGAAGCTGGTCTCGAACGACTCTTTACGAGGGTTGCAGGAAAAACTCAACTCGTGGCTGAAGGACTACAACGTGAGTCAGGGTGGGAGACCTTGAGAACAGCCTCCGCAGGGCTTTGTCGGGGCTGGCGTCGGGGAGGCAGCTTTGCAAAGCCCCCACGCTGGTCATGCTAACTGGGACCTCAGCCTCGCACCAGGATCGTGGGAGGGAGGGGTATGTGTCGGTCGGGGACCCTTTGGGGGACCTGGGGTGGCGCGGCCTGAGGAGCGCGCGACTCTGCTGAGAAGAGCGCCTGCCACTGGGCCGTAACCAAGGACGCCGGCGGCCCTAGCAACGGGAAAGCCTGGGTCTCCTCCCGCCTCCCATTCCCACTTTCAGCTCAGTCTACGGCGCATGCCTCTGAATTATTTTTTATTACACACCTCCCGTTGACTTCCATCAAGTCGCCCAGGGTTTTTATAAACTCCTGGATGTCCAGGAGTTCTTACCCACAAGTCAGTGGAACAGGTACTTGATAAGGTTGCACATTTAGTTTGTGTGCCAGTCAGCACGACAAGTAAGGCATCAATGCAGATTTCAGGAGGCCACTGCCAAGGCTTTTGTAAGAAGCCAATACTCCTTCATGGAACCCATAGGCACTCTTCAAATCTCGTAATCTCTCCCCATCCCTGGTTCCTTGTTAATAAATAGCCTTTCCTTCCCAGAAAGAATTTTGAGTGTTGCATTTGCCTTATATTTGGTCTTTGTTATTGTTGTTAGGTGCCATTGAGTCAGGCCCTACTCATAGCAACCATTTGTACATAGACAAACCACTCCCAGACACTGTGCCATGCCCGCATTATTGTCAGTGCTTCTCTGCTATTTGTTGGGTTTTCAATGGCTGACAGTTTCTGGAGTGGGCTGCTGGGTCCTCTCCCAAGCCTACAGCACCTGGTATTCCCAGGCAATCTTCCATCCAGGGACTAACCAAGCCCAACCATGTTTAGCTTCCAAGATCTGACAATATCAGTCACCTGGTGTTATGGCTGTAGACACTTTATGTCTATATGCCTTAAAAAGAAGGTTTGTACTTTTACACAGCAAGTAGGCGAGCAGGCAGAGAGAGAGATGTGAACTGGGAATTAAGGCCTCTTTCCCCTACTCCTCTGAGTTCTAGGTCTGGCTCTGCATAGAACTAGTAGAATAACCCTGGAGCAATTTATTTAACCTCTTTGGGTCTCAGTACCTGATCTGTTCAATGGGAAGGACTGGACTAGGTAATATGTATGGATACACTGTGAATCTTAGTTTTTTGAGTCTATATCTGATTGTTTCTGAGCTTCCTCATCATGACTCCCTTGGACTTCCTCATTCACCCCTTAACCAGGGCTCCTGAAGTGGAAGGGGACTCAAAGAACAGCTATATCTTTCTTCTTAGTTTTCCTTTCTAGGATTTAGCAGTTTCTCCTCCCTTCATCCTCTCTTAAAAAACTAGCATTGGTCATTTCTTCTCCATCAAGAATTAAGCAAAACCAGGCAGGGAGTATACTGGGCATTCTTAGAAGATGTGAGGCCTAAAAAGAAAAAAGCGAGCATTCAGGAAAATTAAAAATTACCTCTTTACACAAAAGATTTTTGTCCCCCTTCCCCCCAAAGTACCTACTTGTTACATGCCTGCACTGTGGCTTCTGATCCTGTCAGATCTCAGAAGCTAAGCAGGGTTGGGCCTGGTTAGTACTTGGATGGGAGACTGCCTGGGAACACCAGATACTGTAGGTTTGGGAGACGTACCTGGCAAACCACTCTCAAAAAATCAATCCTCCATTGAAAACTCTATGAATAGCAGAGAAGCACTGACTATTGTCAGTGTATTTGCCCTGTTGTAAATAGGGTCGTTATGATTCGGACACTGACTTGACTTCACCTAACAAAAACAACAACTAGTTAGTTACATAGTCTCAGAAGGTTGAAAATAAATCCTAGTACATATATTTAACCCTAAACCCTGAAATTGAAAAAGCATATTGCTTGTCACAATGTTTAACACAAATGACACTAGCATTTGGCTGGAACAAATTAAGCACTTATTTTAGGAACTCACTGTAAGTACTGAAACATGTGATAGTGTATTGTATTTGCCTGTCTTGGTAACTTCCCATTTCTCTGTTCTCATTTAACCCATTTCAACCTAGCTTTGCCCTTCACCACTCTACGGTAGAGACTGCACTCATAGTGACCAGTGCTTTTCCAAGTCTAGTGGTCGCTTCTCCTGGCCTATTATCTCTCTTGAGCATTCTGGCAACTCTTAACATTTGGAAGTTGACATGCTACTTCTTCACCTTCTGCTTCTGCTTCATCTCTTACACGTGTGCTTTTGAATCTCCTATGTGTAGTCAGGGCTGGGATTTAGCTCAGTTGGTAGAGCGCTGCTCTGCAGTCTCTGAGGTCCCAAGTTCGATTCCCAGCACCACAAAAATGGGAGAAGGACCTGGCAATCCACTCCCAAGGCAATCCCGAAACAGTCAGCCATTGAAAACCTTATGAGGGTCGCTATGAGTCAGAAGGGGCGGATTTAGCTCAGTTGGTAGAGCGCTGCGCTGCAGTCTCTGAGGTCCCGAGTTCAATTCTCAGCACCGCAAAAATGGGAGAAGGACCTGGCAACCCACTCCCAAGGCAATCCCGAAACAGTCTGCCATTGAAAACCCTCTGAGGGTCGCTATGAGTCGGATACCGACTCGACGGCACCTAACAACAATTACAACAACAACGAGTCGGATACCGACTCAATGGCACCTAACAACAACAACAACATGTGTAGTCAGGGCCTGTTCTCATCTGAGCTCTCACTTCTCCAAGTACCCATTGGCTGTGTTTTTTTTTCTTTTTTCCTTTTTCCTTTTCTTTTTTCAGGACTAGGAGGTTAAACTCAGGGCCACATGCATACTTTGCAAGTGCTCTACCACTGAGCTGCACTCCTAGCCTCTTTTTTATTTTTTGTCTTGAGACAGAGTCTCCTTAGGTTACTCAGGTTGCCTCTGGCCTTAAAATTTTAATCCTTCTGCCTCAGCCTCCCAAGTCTCTAGAATTAACGGGCATGCACCATGGTGCCTGGCTGGCAAAAGTGTTTTTAACAATCAATCTTTGGGTAGCTAAAGGGAGAGGATGAGGCAATATCTGTATACTACCTAGAATAAAGTTTACGTTACATCTACATGTATCTTGTATCTTTTCATCTGTAGTTTGTGTTTTGGTCAATTACTAGACACTTTCCTATGTTACTGCAAGGCTGTTTTATTAATACCAGGGAATTCTGACTTAGTCCTTAAAATGGAGAATATTCATTGTATCAAATTCAATTTGCTAAAAAGTTGGTTGTAGAGAACTGTGTTTATTCAAAACAGTAAATTATGTTTTTTGTGGAAGGTTGATTTTGTGAACTGTGACCACACTGGCTTAGTTCTAATTAACTTAAGGGAAATTAAAGGCCATACATACTTCTTTAGAATTAGGAACAAGATTAAAGTCATCTCCCTGGGAAAAAAGTCATTTTCAAGGAAAATGAATAAATGACTTAAATTAGTTCCAAAACAATGCAAGTTTTTGGTTTTCTTCTAATTAGGTATTATTTGGACCAATAGATCCCATTTAGTTTTTCTTTTCAATTTCCCTCACATGATTTCTTTCTTATCCATTTTATCAACTCCATCTTAATTTAGGCATCACTATCTTCTCACCACAATCCTTTAGCTGTGCTTTAAGATCAGTTTTATTGTATCTGATACAGTAGTCCCCTTTTATCCCTGTCTTACTTTCCTCAGTCTCAGTTATGTGTAGTCAACCGTGATCTGAAAATATTAAAAGGAAAATTCCAAATATAAACAATTCATAAATTCTACCTTGTGTGCCATTCTGAGTGGCACAATGAAATCTCTACTAGAAGTTGATTCAGTGTAATTTCTCAGCTAAAGTTGTCTAGATGTGGTATATACTACTTGTCCGTGAGTCACTTAGTAGACGTCTCAGTTTTCAAATGGAATGTCATTTTATTGCAGTGCTTTATTTTGCTTAATAATGATCCAGAAGAGCAAGAGTAGCGAAGCTAAGGAGTACCAGGGCTTAAAATATGGAGAGACTGATTAACTCTACAACTGTGTTGTGATGCTGCAGGGCATATAGGATTTAAAAACTTGGTATAGTATACTCTATATAGGATTTAGGACTATCTGTAGTTTTAGGCACCTACCGTGGTCTTGAAATGTAACTCCCACCAATAATGAGGACTACTGTACCTGCTGTCAGACAGTAAATTCTTTAAAAATATAATTTTTCTGCCACGAATGCTTTTTAAAGAAAAACTTGTTGGCTTGTTTTTAATCTTACAAAATCTAGCTAGCAAATCTTCTGGGTCCCAGGAAAAGCTACTCCTGGCTAAAAAAAAAAAAAAAAAAAAAACTAAGAAGAGGATATTCTTCAATCTCCCTAGAATAACAAATACTAAAAACAACCAGAAGCATTGCTGATTCATTTTCTTTTTAGTCATTATGTTGTTGTTGTTGTTAGGTGCCGTCGAGTCGGTATCCGACTCATAGCTACCCTCATAGGGTTTTCAATGGCTGACTGTTTTGGGATTGCCTTGGGAGTGGATTGCCAGGTCCTTCTCCCATTTTTGCGGTGCTGGGAATTGAACTCGGGACCTCAGAGACTGCAGCGCAGCGCTCTACCAACTGAGCTAAATCCCAGCCCCTTTTAGTCATTATAGTGATACTGAATTAGTGTAAACCTCATATCCCAAGTGTTGATGAGGACTGTGCCTTTAAAGCTTGACTTCTCCTGAAATATAGGGACAGCTTGGTTTGGACACATGACTTTTAGAAGTGGCTTTCCTCCTTGGTAGTTATTAAGAATAATGGTGAGTGAGTCACAGAGAATCCTTTCTTATTCAATTAAGAACTGAGCTTCAGAAGCTAAATAACTTATCAAACAAATGTTTACTGAACAACACGATTATTCAGTGTATTGGAAACTACTTAAAATTTTCTTAGTGTACCTTTATTCGTGAATCTACACATTGAACAAGTCTTTTTTCAGACCTTATGGTATGCTTGTCTGGGCTAGGTGCTCAGAATAGAAATGTGAACTGCATCTTAGTGATGAACTTCCAACTGGAGAGGAGGAGGAAGGATAGAGGAAAACAGCATGGGCAAAGAAGTAGGGAAGCCTGAAGAAGCTGGCATATTTGTGGAGGGAGGGAGCAGTGAATTGTTTGAAGCAGGGGGCAGAAGGGAGAAGGCTGAGTAAAATGGAGGATTGGCACCAGATCATGAAGAGCCTTGGATGGTGTGTGGTCAGGAGTTCAGACTTGACCCAGGACCATGGGAAAAAGCTGACAGCAGGAAGTGGTCAAGTTTGGATTGTGTTTCAGAAAGGTTGTTCTAGTGTCTCATGATGGGGAGATTGGGAGCACTAGGGAGAGTACACAGAACTGCGTGATATGTTAGGCAAGAAATAATAAGGATCAACCTTGTGTAAACTTGTTGTTGTTGTTAGGTGCCGCAGAGTGGGTATCTGACTCATAGCGACCCTACATACAACAGGCGAAACACTATTGTCAGTGCTTCTCTGCTGTTCATAGGGTTTTCACTGGAGGATTGATTTTTGGGAGTGGGTTGCTGGGTCCGTCTCCCAAACCTATAGCACCTGGTGTTCCCAGGCGGTCTCCCATCCAAGTACTAACCACACCCGTCTGGCCTGGCACATTTAATAAAAGATCAAAGAATGAAGAGTGGTGCTTAGAGTTTGTGTAAGTGTATTCTGCCCAAATATCTGAAGTTTATCATGTAACATTTGTATGGTTTTATTCATAACTCTGAAAGAAAGGCTCAAATCACTTTATAGGAAGAACTGAATTCTGATTACCTAATTACTCCATGGAGACATTAGCATGAGAAGAGAAATTCACTGTACAACATTAGCAGAACCTGGAATAGGTTAGCTCTGGGATAAATTCCTTGTCCCTCTTAGATTCTTTTGTTTCCTTTGGAGCCCTGCAAGACTAAGAAGTTAACCTAAGTTAGATGCCTTGAGATTTATTTAAAAAAATGTACTTTATGTAATTATAGTACCGATGGTGAACACTTACTGTACCTTTAATAACCTAATCCCCAAGACAGGAAAGGTGACATTTCTTAAAGTAAAATAGTAGACACCAGAACATTATAGTCTAGAAATTTTTGATTATTTAACATATGAATGTGGCTGGTTAAGAATTATCAAGAGGCCTGGTAATGCAAGAAGACTTCTGCAGATATTATTCTTTTTTTTTGTATTATAGATGTGTGGACTAATAGATGAAAACAGTGTATTAAATATCAACATACACAAAGGAGATATAATTGAGGTGTTTATTTTGTTTGGTTTAGAATAATCTTTGTGGTTGACATAGAGGTGTTTGTGAAAGTACATTTGATTCCTAGTACAAAAGTTTGTTGCAGTTGCTATGGTGTGTTCAAACACACTCCCTGCTCACCAATACCCCTCCTTCTTAGTCAACAGTCTTTTACATCCTTGAGGATTCAGTCCAACCAGTAAATTTATGAAGGACATTTTTCTTTTAGTACCTTTTCTTTTAGTACCTTTTTCTGTTTACTAGCCAGACCAAGCTACAGTAATGAACCACCCCCCCCAAACCTCAATGTCATGATAGAAGAGAGATTTCCCCCCATTCACACAAGGTTCAATGGCAACACTCCTCCATCTCTGGCTCAGTCACCCTGGGCCGAGTGGACCTGCCATCCTATCTCATGACCTGGAAGAGCTGCAGGGAAGGAGGCATGAAGAACTTGCACTGCTTTTAAATGATTCACACTACTTTCACCCATTGTCCCTTAGCCAGGGCACAGTCATACATCACTTAATGGTGGGCATGTGTCCTGAAAAATGTACTGCTGGGTGATTTTGTGGTTGTGTGACCATCACAGTATGTCCTTACACATACTAAGATGACTCTGGCAATATAATCTTATGGTACCACTGTTTGGTATGTGGCCCGTAGTTGACTGAAACATTATGTGGCATATGGCTGTAGTTTTGTGGCTCTAAGCTAATTGCAAGGCAGCATGAGAAATATGAGAAAGCATGTGGAATATTTAATCGGTGACACCCTTTTTGCTACAGTTACTAATGATGAATTCATGCCGGCAAAAAAACTGGCAAACAATTCAGGCAGAGCATTTCATTTTTAACAGAAAGGCTACCATATTTTAAGATTTGACATCTTATTTTCATCTTGGACAGACTTGTTAATATAAGCATCATCATTGTGTGTGTGTGTATGTATGTATGTATGTATGTATGTATTTATTTATTTATATATTTACTTGAGACAGGATCTCGCTACATAGTCCAGGCCAGGCTAGCACTCACGATGTAGCACTGGCTGGCCTCAAGCTCATGATCCTCCTGCCTCAGCCTCCCAAGTGCTTCATTGTTTGATATTTAAGGAGAATAAATAATGAAAGAAGCTCAATAGGAATATTCGCTATGGACTGAGATAGCATAAAATCTAATGGAGAAGCCTAATTAAATGGCCTCATTTGGTAGAAAGGGTGAATCTTAAATTTGACATTAGCTATTTAGCATACAAATTCCCTTCTCTTACAATCTGCAGCAGATGGGCAGATGTAAGGACATTCTACTCACTTGGAGTGTCCATTTCCTGTCATATTCTTCTAGACCCAGACCCCCAGGAATACAGATCCTCAACAGTGAGGGGAAAAAGGTAGAAACTAGGGCTTTTGTTTTCCACGTGTGAATTTCCATGGCTACCTGAAAATGACAGCAAAATCCTGCCCTTCTGTTAAGTGTCAAGACACTTGGTGGCAGATCCTTCTCTTTTCCCTACTTGTCTATGAGTTCTCTAATTGACTGAATAGAAATGGTTTTCTTTTTATGTAACATGAGTTTTTTTTTTAATAAAAAAACCCAGGGAAACCATTTAATGTCATAATTGTCAGGTGCCATCAAGTCGTGTCCGACTCATAGTGACCCTTTAGGGTTTTCAATGGCTGATTGTTTTGGGATTGCCTTGAGAGTGGATTGCCACATCCTTCCCCCATTTTTGCAGGGCTGGGAATTGAACCCAGGATCTCAGACTGAAGAGTGGCTCTCTATCAACTGAGCTAAATCCAAGCCCAATGTTATAATAGCATTTATATTTTAAAGGAATATCGTGACAAATGCTTTTGTACTATTAATTCTTATCTAATATATGTGACGTATATCTTGTGTATATGAGACTGAAGTTACTGAAAAACACTGTATTCTATACTGAAATTTCTGGGAGTAAATAACTTTTAAAACTGAAGATTGAAAATTGATTGAAAATGTTTACTGACAAATTTTGTTAATTTAGCAAGAAATGTATTGATCTTATTTTCCGTCTCTTTTTCATGTTGTGGATGTGGATCAAGGTTAGGATTAGAGCAGATCTATGAGAACCACTAGTAGAGTGTGGATGGATGGTCAGGCTCCCATGAGAGGAGAGAGCTGACTGAATATGTAAAGTCAAGACTGCTCAGAAGTAAAGCACATGGAAAGGGACCAAAGGCAATTTGGTCCTTTTGGATGGGAGCGACATGTGTGCAGAGGCAGAGCAGGATGGTGGCTGGAGAGAAGAAAGAGCTGGAAGAAGCAGAGGGAAATAAGACTGAATAAGTTGGATGGGACATACTATGGATAAATTAGAAATTAGGCAATATAGCTGGGCACAGTGGCATACACCTTGAATCTTAGTGACTTGGGAGGCTGAGGCAGGAGGCTTGTGAGTTTGAGGCCAGCGTGGGCTACAACATGAGTGCTAGGCTGGCCCGGACTATGTAACGAGATCCTGCAACTTAGCAAGACCCAGAAAAAAAAAAAAAAAAGGCCTGGGGGTGCATTCCCGGTGGTAGAGCACTTGCAAAATATGTCCAAGGCTCTGGGTTCAACCCCCTAGTACTGACAAAAAAAAAAAAAAAAAAAAAAAAAGGCAGTAGGTAATATTTAGGCTTTTGATGGACTGGGAGCTTTTGTTTGAGCAAGAGATTGATGATGTTGAAGGGATAGAAACAAAGCTACTGTCCTCACTGCTTTTTAATGGAGTTAACCCATTTGCTCCTCCAATCCAGTACATTCTGGAAGTCCCTCATTCTGCTGTAACTGGTCTTATAATGGTCACTAGAAGGCACCTAATGTTCAGCCAAATCCTGTCATCCACCCCTCCCCCATCCCTTATCTCCTTGAGCTCTGTAGCAATGGGCACATCTTGTCAAATTTTATGCCAGCTGCTGATAGACTCCCTAGTCTATCTTCAGGTTGAGCTTCACTCCAGACCTACTGACCTTGATGGCTACCTGTCTTCCAGACAGCTCCATGTGAGTGCCCAGGATGCACAAGAGTACCTACTAACCCAACATGATTCAATTCAAAGCAGCCATCTCTCTCCACGCCCACCACCTCTCCCCTTGTTGAGCAATGATCATGGCATCACAATCCCCTCTGGGGCCCAAGTCAGAAACCTGGGCCTTTCCTTCCCTCCCACCTCACAATGGGTTTATTAAGCCTAGCAGATAGCTCTCAATTTCCTCCCACCTTTCCTCCTCATCTGCTAGTGCTCTCATTCAAACGCCTATCATTTCTTATGTATGAGGTGTGGTCAAAACATATGATGAATGTTTAAATTAAAAAATTAGTACAATAAAAGATACATTGCCATTAATCTCCATCAAAATACTCCCCTTGGCTTCCCATACACCTATTTCATCATTCTTGTCACTTTCTGAAGCAGATGTGGAAGTCGTCTTTCATGTCTTCAGTTTTATCCTCTGTTATTACAACACTCCGTGTCACCCATCACTACTGGAACGATAATTCCTATCAAATACACCCCTCCCTCCCTTCCAGACTGGCTCCCTGATGAACACTCTATGTGGTCTGCTCTGGCAGAAAGAAATTTGTAAAATGCCTAGCAACTCAGACCATGTCACACCACCCTCCGTCACTTCCCTATTAGATCTTTCATAACAGGCTAAAGACCAGAACACTTCAGGCAGCAAGTAAATGCTTTTGAATTTGGTCTCTGGAATTGTATTCACGTTCTCTTGATGTGCCTGATACTTCTTGCCCTTGGTTCCTGCTGTTCCTCCTCTTGAAATGCTCTTCCCTCTTTTCCTCATTCCTCAGCCAAGCTTGTTTGGTTCCATCTACGGTTCACCGTCCACATGGAACACTTAATACACTCTGAGCTGATTATTTAGTTACTGTGTGGTTCTCATTCTCCATCCTACTTCTCCAGCTGATGAGCTCATTGATAGCAGGCAATGTGATGACGACTCCACCAATGTGGCTTTGTCACAGGAGCTGCCAATACAATACAATAGATATAAAAGGAACTCAGAGATTTATGAATGAATGAATCTGGAGAGTCTGTGATGCCCCCCGTCCCATGTGGCTTTGTCACGGGATCTGCCAGTCCAGGGCAATAGATATAACAGGAACTCAATGACTTATGAATGAATGAAACTGGAGAGTCTGTGATTTGGACACAGTGTACTTATTTCATCTTTTCTCTCTGTATATATTGTGTGCATTTGTGGTTAGTTGGATGTGACCCTATTGTAACTTGTGCAGTACTTAGTGTCAGAAGCTGTAGCATGTTGTGTGACATGTCTTGGAAACAGGAGCAGTATGATATAGTATATTCTGATGTTTAATTTGTGTACACAAAAATTGCTTTGACACCCACTATGCAGCAGGCACTGGGCAAGGTGCAGGAGTACATAGTCATGATACTATAAAGTACTTCTAATTATCGTGTGCCTCCTTTTGTGAGGCTTTCTGCTTAAGTTAGCTTGCAGGATCAACCATTCCTAAGTGGTGGTGGTGTTTGGTGCTGGCAAGTCAGATCTGATTCATAGCAATCTTAAGTACTATCAAGCACTGTGCCATATACATCTTTTTATGGTTTGAGCCCACTGTGGCAGCCACTATGTTTCTTCTCATTTTGAGTCATGCTACATCAGCAAATGGAGGTCCCAGGAGCTTTATTCCATTCCTGTCATTAAGGTCAACTCTACTTTGAGGAGGCAACTGTTCCCCCGTTCCTTCTTGAATGCCTTCTAGCCTGGGGGGCTCATTTTTTAGCACTATATTTGGCATGCTTCTCTGCTATTCATAGGGTTTTCAATGGCTAATTATTTTGGAAGTGGGCTGCCAAGTCTTTTTCCTTACTCCATCTTAGTCTGGAAGCTTAGCTGAAGCCTGTCCATCCATGGATGACCCTGCTGGTATCTGAAATACTGGTGGCATAGCTTTCAGTATCACAGCAACACACAAGCTCCACAGCATGACAAACCGACAGACTTGTGGGGGACTTCCTAAATAAGAGGAAAATAAAGCCCCTGACTTAAATGCCTTTTCTAAGAGAATGCAGCTAATTAGTGGAGAACTGCGTTTGAATCTAAGTCTGCCTGATTCCTATATCCTAGCACCTTCTGACACTTCATATCACCTCATAGCTGCCAATTGTTGAATGCCTTCTGTCTCTTGAGATGCTGGACACGTATTGTTTTGATTTAGTTCTGATGTTACCAGTCAGCTGTCTGGGGTCCTTTTACTTTTACTAGATAGAAATCATAGGCTGGGATTTAGCTCAGTTGGTAGAGCTCTGCGCTGCAGTCTCTGAGGTCCTGAGTTCAATTCCCAGCACCGCAAAAATGGGAGAAGGACCTGGCAATCCACTCCCAAGGCAATCCTGAAACAGTCTGCATTGAAAACCCTATGAGGGTCGCTATGAGTCGGATACTGACTTGACGGCACCTAACAACAACAACTACAAGACAGAAATCATGGATAGGCAAGAAACTCTTCAAATGCTGCACCTGTATCCCTGAGCATTTGATGGGAGTGAGTGTTGACAGCAGGCAATCAGGAGCAACAGGAGCAAGTGACATTCTCTAGTGTTACCTCAGTAGGCTGAGGGGGTTGGAAATCCTAAGTCTTTGGTAGCAGCTGGTGTTTCATGCAGGCCTAGGCATTAGGATCCTCACCCCAACAGCAGCCAGTGTTACAGCTTGTGGGCCTAGGATGTGAGACCCTTGGTCATAAAGCACTGGTCTCCAACATCTTTGGTACCAGAAAGACAATTTTTCCTGGATTGGGGGTGAGGGGGATGGTTTCAAGATGATTCAAGCATATTACATTTATTGTATGTTTATGTACATATATTTATTTCAATTATTCCTACATTGTAATATATAATGAGCCTGCATCCATACCACTGTGACATCTGATCCTGTCAGATCTCAGAAGCTAAGCAGGGTTGGAACTGGTTGGTATTTGGATGGGACACCACCTGGGAACACCAGGTGCTGTAGGCTTGGGAGAAGGACCTGGCAACCTGTTGACAAAAACAGCAAAAAAACCAATCAGCCATTGAAAACCCTATAAATAGCAGAGAAGCACTGGCAATAGTGTTTTGTCTGTTGTACGTAGGGTCGCTATGAGTTGGACCTGACTCCATGGCACTTAATAACAACAATAACAATATATAATGAAATAATTATACAACTCAACATAATGCAGAATAAGTTAGTGGGAGACCTGACCTTGTTTTCCTGGGGATGACGGGAGACAGCGACACCCCAAGTGTGTTGCTTATGTCCAATTTTCTCTGTAATCTTATTTGGGTTGTTGTCATTGCAGAAAACCCTGCTTCACAAAGATAGGATGTTGGAAATGGAAGCAGGCTTTTCAGTGCTTTTATGTCAAATTTCAGGAAATTCTACCTTAACTTTAATCCAGAACATATGGAGACTTGAAGTTGTCTCAAACATACTTTTAAGGCCACCATCATTTGTGATCTTAAGCAGATGATCCTCTTCTAGCATGGACAAAGTGGATTCACCTGGCTTATTCACAAATGGATCACAGATCCACTCCTTCCCAGTTCAGGAGTCTTTTGTGATTGGGGAGTAATGCTCAAACTCTTGAAAACTGAGGCAGGTGATAATGCAGCAGCTATGAGAAAGAAGGCTTTGGCTCAATCTTTTTCAAAATCTCTGCATATGTTTGAAACATTCAAATATCCCAGTGTTCACTCATTGTCCCCATAGTTCCAGTTTGACCTTGAATGCAGCCACTTTATCTACTGGCTTAAACATAGCTATTGTTCTCTCCCAAAGTGACAGATTGAGATCATTGAGCAGGTTGAATATGTTATACACATAATCGAATTTTGAGACCCATTCTGTATCACTGAAATGTGCTGCCAGTGGTGACTGTTTTCTAAAAGAAATCTCTGGTGCAGCTTTAATAATTCAAAAATTCTGGCCAGTGATCCACTTTCAGAAACACATCTCACTTCTGTGTGTAATAGAAAACATGTGTAGGGCTGTGTCCATTTTCTCACAGATGTGTGAACAGATGTTTGTTAAAGACATGTACTCTTACACTGCTGGTAGAGTTGTAAATTGGTTCAACCACTTTGGAAATCAATATGGAGGTACCTCAGAAAACTAAAAATAGATCTTCCATATGGCCCAGGTATACCACTACTGGGAATATACCCAAAGGAAGATGAGTCATCATACCACAGAGACATCCGTATCTCCATATTCAGTGCAGCACTTTTCACAATAGCAAAGATATGGAATCAACAGAAGTGTCCATCAAAAAAAGAATGGATAAAAAATTATGGTACATACACACAATGGAATACTACTCAGCAATCAAAAAATGAAATACTGTCATTTGCAGCAAAATAGATGGAATTGCAGAAAATTATCTTAAGTGAACAAACACAAGCCCAAAAAGAGAAATACCACATGTTCTCACTCATATATGGGAGCTGAATCAAATTTAAAAGAAGGAAAAAATCCTACACATAAATTAGAACATAACAAAAGCTCATGTAAACTTAGTGGAGAAGGGATAATTTAAGGAGTGGAAAGAGGGAGAGATCCAGCAAAAGGAATCAATGATGGGAGAAGATGGGAGCGGGTGGAGGGCCAAGGAGGAAGGAGGAATGAGGAATGAGGAATGAGAAATGAGGAATGAGAGAGGTCACCTCAAAGTAAACAGCCTAACTTTAATAGTTCTGGAAATAATACCAGTAATACCAAAGGATGGCAATAATGCTAACGGACTATATTACTCATATAATACTGCTGAGAATATAAAAAGATAGATCACTATAGAAAAAAGTTTAGACTTAAATCAAAATCGGGATGTACATGTATAGATAAATATTCCCACAAAAAGACATACAAATAGAAAGGAGGCCATTGGTGTATGGGGGGGTGGGGGGGTGGGGGTGAGATGGGGTGGAAGGGCACAAGAGGGTAAGGGGGAAGTTATGTGAGCAATGTACAATGAAACACATACATGGAAATGTCACAATAAAATACATGACAGAATGAAACACATTAAGTTGTACACTAAAAATTTCCAATAAAAAAGAATAAAAAAGACATACTTTAATGTGGTTGATAATTTTAATCACATCCTTCAAAACATTGTTAAGTTCAGGTGACACTTTTCAGCTAGCCAGAATTTCTCTATGGATGACACATTGTATAGACTCATGTTCAGAAGTGACCTCTTTGACTCAAATAGTGAAACCAGAAAGCCATCTGATCATGGCAGCTGCTCTGTTGATGCATATACTCATGTCAAATGACCAGTTCAGTTTTCCAGATGTATAATCATTTGAAGACTTGATTAGTTCTGCAGCTGTGATGTTGGCTGTCAACATCAGTAGACTCATCCACCTGGGTTACATACCATGGTGACTCATTAATCCTAACAATTGTGCCTCACCATCCTCTGCCATTTTATCAATGCTGTGCAGTTACAGTGCTAGGCAAAGGGAGTAACATGTGACACTTTTGAATTGCAACTTCTCCAAAAAGTTTGCCACAGATGTCTTTAGCAGTGGGCAGGCTCAAGTCTTCACCAACAGTAAAGGGCTTCTTAGCTTTAGCAATGTGGTAAGCCACTAAGAATGCTGCTCTCAATGCAGACACATTTGACGAAGTGCTGGCCTTCAATAATTGCTTCTGTTCTTCCTGTTCATGTTTTTTCTTTTTGAAAAACTTCAAAGGCTTGTCTTTTAATGCGGGGTGCTTTGTCTACATGTGGCAAAGCAATTTTTAAGCTTTCAAGTCTTTATTGGATCACTGGTCACCACATATTATACAAAGTGGACTTGGAGAACGTGAATCACCTGTTGCAATGAAGTCATAATTTAAGTACAATTGGTATCTTAATCTTGGTATTTTGTTTTAAATGCATCTTTCTTTTTATTAGAAGTCTTAGTGTTTTGTGCTGTCTTTACATTGGATCTTTCCCCTTCTTTTGAAGAAGCTCTCCAGAGATGTTTTTTTAAATTTATTTTTCATTAAAATTTTTTTTTATCTTTTTCCCTTTATTAGTAAATGGTGGTGGGGTACAGAGTAATACAGCATTGGCTTTTTCCATTATGCATTCATTACATCACTTCTGTCTACATTTTCATCCACCCACAAAGCTAATGGAGTCTTATGGCTAGTATGTAGTAACTGAAATGCATATTTGGGTTATATTCGCCTATTTTTCCAATGTACCCATGAAGTTGCATTGTTTACATTGAGATTATCCTCTCCCCCTTTGTCCCTCTACTTTGATCTTCTTCTCCATCCCATCTTCTGCAATCTTCACTTCCCTCTGCTTGTTTCCTCCCTCCTCCTTTCTACTCTTTATATTATATTATTAATATATTAATATATATTACAATATATTTATATATTATATTATTTATATTCTACTCTTTATATTATTCTTTCTTCAAAGTTTGATTGTGCATTTTTTATATATCAACTTATGTATAGGATTTTTTCTACCTTTAAGATTCAGCTCCACATATGAGTGAGAACATATGGTATTTCTCTTTTTGAGCTTGTGTTTGATTGCTTAAGATGAAGTCCTTCAGTTCTATCCATTTTGCTGCAAATGACATTATTTCATTTTTTATTGCTGAGTAGTATTCCATTGTGTATATGTATCATTTTTTTTATGCATTCTTCTGTTGATGGGCACCTTGTTTGGTTCCATATTGGGGAAAGTGCTGCATTGAATATGGAGATGCAGATGTCTCCATTTTTAAAAACCCATTTTGGCTAGGGTTAGCTTGTGGGCTTACCAAAACTTTGAGACAAGTGCACAGTATGAGAAAGAGGTGTACATGAAAGTCATAAATAAAATAATGATTGTGCCACACATGGACCAAAATAAATATTGGATTCTGACTTCAAGCCTACCACCAGAGGCATCCCTACAGTTGAATTACGTCAACTCACTTGCTACATGCCACCAAATGCAGCTTGATAGTCTCTTGCCACTCACTGCTAAGGTTTTGATACGAGTCTGTGAGTAACTGATTTATTATGGTGTCTGTGCAGTCAGACCCCCCCACTGACGTTAATGTGTATTTGCAGTCACTCCCCAGTGCTAGCATCATTGCCTCAGCTCCACCACAGATCAGCAGGTGTTAGAGTCTCATAAGGAGCATGCAACCTAGATCCCTCACATGTGCAGTTTACATGAGAATCTAATGCAGTCACTGATCCGACATCTGCCTGCTCAGTTATGAGTCCCTTCATCCAAACTCCCTACTGGTTCTGCAGGGCCCTTCAGGGTCTGTCCTGCCAACCTCTATGACCTATGCTTCTGCCACATCCACTGCTTTTGGTCCTGAAGGTTACCACATTTGTTCCTGCCTCAGGGCCTTTGTCTTTGCTGTTCCTAACACCTGGCACAATCTTTTCTCTCTTTGTGTGCTTTGTATTCCCAAATCAGCCAGGATCTAGCTCAAGTGCCCCTCCTCAAAAAGTCTGTCTCTGACTGCCCTCCCCATGCCGTTGTTGTCACATCATCCAGCCCTTCCCCTCCTCCCAACACTAATCACAACCAAAAAGTCAGTGTATTAGTCAGCTATCGCTATGGCAGAAAAACCAACCCAAATAACATGCAGAAAGAAGTTTTTTGGGAGCTCACAGTTAGAGAATCAGTCCATAATGGCGGCAGGGCAGGCATGGTGGCGGTGACAGTAGGGCCTGTTTCTGATGACTTCACAGCATGGAAGACCAGGAACAGAGTTAGACCTGAGCCTTGGATCCAGGGGGCAAAACTCCAAAGGCCTGCCTCAAGTGACATTACTTCTGCAAAGCTAAAACCTGCCTTCCCCAAATTTCATAACCTCCCAGGACAGTGCCACCAGCTAAGGACTAAATGTTAAAGCACATGACCTTTGGGGGACACTTTATAATGCAAACCATGACAGTCAGTATATTAGTAGTCAAGAACATGGGCTGCCTGGATTCCAATCTCAATTCTGATAATTTGTTAATTTTCTCATTTGAAAATGGGAATGGTAATAATAGTACTTCTACCTCATAATGTACTATTGCAAGGATTAACTGAGTTTATGCATATATTATATATTATATTATATATATTTATATATTATATATATTATATATTTTATATTTGTTTCTTGCTGTTAGGTGCTGTCAAGTCCAATTTATAGTGACTCTCATAGGGTTTTCAATGGATGATTGTTTTGGGATTGTTCCAGGAGTGGGCTGCCAAGTCCTTCTCCCATTTTTGCAGTGCAGGGGATCTAACCCAGGACCTTAGAGAGTACAGAATGACACTCTGCCAACTGAGATAAACCCCAGTCTACATATATATCTTACTAATAATGCCTGGCATATGAGAGGAATGTAATAAAAACAAGATGAGTTAGTCATCTCATCTTTACGCATCCATCCAATTTGCACTGAGTTTGAATATATGGACACTACAGAATGCAGAGCTGGGAATAGAGGGAGCATCATGGAAGTGTTATCCATTTTCAAGGGGGTTTCTGCCTGTCTAGAGTATTTCCCTTGGTGGCACAGATATGCATTTAGCATACAAACGTTTTCTTAGGGGTCATCTCAGCTGCTTCTGTTCACTCTAGTTACTGTCATCCTTGTACCTTCCATCCTGTTCTGGGATTTGTGTTTTCTAGGGAATATTGATGGCCAATGCCTTGTTATGAGTTGAAGGGATACATGCATCTATGCATTACTACACATATGTGATTGTTGCTTATAGTTGCATTCCTTTTTTAAATGCTGAATCCATTAGAGGTTTGACTAAGGATGAAATGATAAAGTCTCACTAAAGAATGACCAAAGCAGACTAATAACTAAAAGCCATAATTTTTGACCTCCCCATGTTCTGTTCTTATCCCTTAGGAGGTCCCACAACCACTGAACCCACCTTTTCCCCTAAGTCTGTCTAATTTCATCTTGAGCTAGATTTCATTTCCTCTCAAAAGCCTTCCCTGACTTCCCAAGTGGCCCTGATGCTCACCCATGTAGTGAGACTTACTATTCCACTCTCCCATCTGTCCACTAGTTGGCACGGGACATCCTTTTGTCTTTATTCTCCATTATGACTTCAACTCAGCAATACCTTCTTGCTATTAAAGAAGTAGTGTTCTCTTTGCACATATAACATAAAACATTGAATTTATGGAGAAGACAAGAACCAATAAAGCAGACATATTAAGCAGTAATAGGAAAAATCTGGGAAGTGGAGAGGGTACATAGGCATGAGGGAATCCATTGACCTATAATTATTGTTGTTGTTAGGTATCCAACTCATATCGACCCTCATAGGGTTTTCAATGGCTGACTGTTTTGGGATTGCCGTGGGAGTGGATTGCCAGGCCCTTCTCCCATTTTTGCGGTGCTGGGGGAATTGAACTTGGGACCTCAGAGACTGCAGTGCAGTGCTCTACCAACTGAGCTAAATCACAGCCCATTGACCTATAATGGAACATGTTTATTAGGAGGGAAGTAGAGGGGGGAACAAGAAAAAAGAGGGTGCTGAGGCTGACAGCCTGTCAGGAGAGGAGGCAGGGCTGCTGCAGAAAGCTATTTGAGGTTGGGGCTTATATAGAACTGGCAAAGCCTTTGTCTTAACATTGGTGAGAAAATTTTTCTTGCAAGGGAGGAAGGAGTGTTTGGGAGACTGGAATCTCTGGGATGCTCGATCTGTCTGGTACTGATGATCTCCCATATCTCTCAGGACCTTGGAGCTGAGGGGAGGAGCCATTTGTCTCCTCAAGCAGCAATTTGTTTATAATGCTACAAAAAGTTGATTCACTTTATAAGAGGATTTTGTTTTGCATGCTTCTATTAAGTAGGATTATTTTTATGAAAAACAACCCCCCAAATCTCAGTGACACATACAAGCCAACTTTCTCAATCATATAGCAGTTTAACCCAAATGTTCAGTGAGAAATCTTACAAATCTTGTGGCCTCACCATCCCCTGTATCCTTGGGAGTTTCTGTGGGTCCCTCTGCATTCAGCTGGCAGATGGGGAAAGAGAGAGAAAGGGAGTCCCTCAGGAGGTTTTCTTCTTGGCCAGGCCTGTATATGGCACACATCACTTTCCACACCATTGATTGAACTCAATCCCATGGCCATATGGGCCACCCCGCTCACTCTCAGCTGTGTGCCCAGGGGGAAAGGGGCCAGGTGACCACCCAGCTGTCTCTGCCACAATCAGCATGCCAGAGTCTAGCAGCCTCTGGATCAAGAGGCCTTTGTCTCTCCAAAATGGGTACCAGAACAAAGGTATCATGGTGGTATGTGTTGTTTTGGCTTTACAGACAAACTCATGTGATGAAAATCTAAATTATTGCCTTGAAATCATCGAACAAGTTGCCAAAGTGCAGGGACAACTCTTTGGGATCCTCACTGCAGCAGCCCAAGAAGGTGAGAGAGGCCTGTGCTTCCCCTTCTCGTTTCTCTTTTCTTTGTGCTTTCCTGTGTCCTCTGACCGAGTTGGTGTGGCTGGATTTTGCTGACCTGATGTGTGCATTTCTTTAGGAGGACATAACGATGGTGTGGAAACAATCAAGTCACGCCTTTTGCCCTGGCTGGAGGCTTCTTTTACTGCTGCGTCTCTGGGAAAACCTGTTGACAGCAAGGTCCCTTCTCTACAGGTAGGGATGCTAAAGGATGACCTTTGACTTTTTGAAACAGTGCAGTAATACTGGAACTTCCAAGGTAGGAAGAAAACTTAGCAAAGAGTGTCACAATTTGGGTTTGATTTTGGTGGTTTCCACGGGACAGTGTCAGTTTCCAAATTGCTGGAGACCTATCCATAAAGACAATACATAGCTTGCTTAAGCATCACAATGCCTGGCTAAACAAAATGTCAGTGCATTAGTTCATTTTTTTTTCTGCCATAACAAAATACCTGAGGCTGGCATATATAAAAAGAAAAGAGGCTTATTTAGCTCACAATTTGGGGGGCTGAAAGTCCAAACAGTGTGGTGCTGGTTGTAGTGGAGACATGATAGAGGATGGCACTCACCCTGGTGGGAACATACATGGGAGGGAGAGAACATGTGACAAGCAGGAAGCCAGAGTGTGGGGAGGGGCCAGGCTTGCTCCTTTATAACAGCCCTCTCTTGACAACTAACCAGAGATCTGTGAGAACTACTTTAGTTCCTTCTGACAGGAACTGAGTACCCTTAGTGACCTGATGGCTTCCCATCCAGGCCCCACCTCTTAAAGGTTCTACGTCATCTCTCACCTCACTACACTGGGGATTGAGCTTCTGACACGTGATCCCTTGAAAGACACTCTCAAATCTCGTCCAACCCATGGTTGGTGGGTTGGTATAGCGACCCTCATAGCATTTTCAATGGCTGATTGTTTCCGGATTGCCTCGGGAGTGGATTGCCACGTCCTTCTCCCATTATCCAAACCATAGCAACCAGTAACTTCACTGTCAAATGTTTAAATGGGTTTACATCAATTTCTTTTTTTTTTCTTTTTTGTTTTCTTTCTTTGTTTTCTTTTCTTTTTATTTTATTTATTTATTTTGCGGTACTGGAGATAGAACCCAGGGCCTCATGCTTGTATGCTTTGCAAGTGCTGTACCACTGAGTTGTACCCTCAGCCAATTTTTTTTTTTAAATTGGACATTCTTAATGTACACCTTAATGTGATTCATTCTGACATGCTTTTCATTGTGGCATTTACACATATATACATTTTGATGTATATTATTCATATAGGTGCCCCCTTACCCTCTTGTATGCTTCCCCCCCATCTAAGTCTTCTCTATCATTTACTAGGTAATAATTTTCTATATGTACTTGAGTCCCACTTCTGTTTAAGATAGAAACTTTTCCTGTAGCGAACTTTGTTATTATCTTGTCAGAACAATCGCATGCATTTTCTAGACCATTTATATTGACACCATTCTTAGCTTTTATTTTTCCGTTTTGTTTTGATCCAACCTTTGAATAGGATGTTTCCTCCTTATAATTTTGATTCAACTCCCACATATGAGTGAGAACATGTGGTTTCTCTTTCTGAGCTTGGGTTCGTTCACTTAAAATAATTTTCTCTAATTCCATCCATTTTGCTGTGAATGACCTTATTTCATTTTTCTTGATTGCTGAGTAGTATTCCATTGTGTACATATACCATAGTTTACATCAATTTCTTAGTAGAACTGAAGCATTTAAAGCAGGCCAGTGTAAGCAAGAGGGTCTTATAAGATAGTGGCTGAAGGATTCTTGCTTGGAGATCACTGGCCAGAAAACCAGAACCCCTCCTATGGCCCAGTATAGGTGCCTAAGCTTTTATATTTCAGTTTTCTTATGGCTAAATGGGGACAATGATGTTGCTGACCTGATAATAGGGTCATTGTGAGAATTAAATGTGACAAACATGCAAAGAACCTCACAGAGGACCTGGCACATGGTAAGGATTTGTAGATGTCAATTGTCAGTAAGCAATTATCCTTTTTTCTGGATGCTTATCAGATTTTCACCCCTTGTGAGTGTTATTCTGGGTATAGAGATGTAGGATGATGTTTCAAAATCTCTTTTTTTTTTTTTAAAATCAAGCTATAATTTATATATAGTGAAACACACAGGTTGATAAGTTTGGACAAATGCATACTCACATGAAACTCACTCCCTTTATGGGAGATAAAACTCTCATCACTCCAAACCAGTGCTTGTGCCACTGCCAAGGCAAACACTCTTCTGATTTCTATCATTCTAAATTAATTTTGCCTGCCCTAGAACTTCATGGAAGTGGAACTATACATTATGTGTTGTTTGTGTCTTGTTTCTTTTGCTCAGCACCATGTTTTTGCAATCCAACCATCTTGTTTCATGTATTCAGACTTTTTTTTTTAAAATTTGTGTATCTTTCCAGGATACGTTTGATAAGGAGAGACGTAAAGATGCCGGTCCTCGGGATCGGGACTTCCAACAATTGGACGCTGACTTGAACTCAACTCGTAATCAAGACGAGTAAGAGGAATGCAAGTTATCTTTTTCCAAAAAGAATTGCTTGAAATTTAATTATGTTTTACATATGGAAGGAGAATAATGGCTCATGCACAATGTGGGCATTTGCAAATAAGTAATGTATGTGTGTGTGTCTGTGTATGTGAGTCAGTGTCCAAGTTTGGGGACAGGGTATATGTATTATTCTATGATCTCTGGTCCCTCAGCTCCATCTGTGGATCTCCTTCTTCTCCATAGGCCCATCATCAACCCATATTTATAAATAAGTAAAGATTATTAGATGCCCAAGGGGAGTGGTTAAAGAGGGAGAAAGAACAAGGAAAGAGGAAAGTTAAGAGAAAGAGGAAAATTAAGCCTCTGCTTCTATCTATTATACTCTTTTAGGGGCTGTTTATGCTTAAGAGAGTTGGAGTTAAAAAAAAAGAAATGAATGAGTCAAGATATGAGGGAACACCAGGTGCTGTAAGCTAGGGAGAAGGACCTGGCAACCCACTCCCAAAACAATCCGCCACTGAAAACCCTATGAATAACAGAGAAGCACTGACAATAGTGTCAGGGAGTGATTCATTCTGTTGTGTGTTGGGTCACTAGGAGTCAGACTTGACTCAATGGCACCTAACAACAGTAGCATCACTGACATGAATGGAGCAGCAAGGAAGTCTGAACTGATTAAGCCTTGGGATAGAACAGTATGTGGCGCTCTGCCCCATTCTCTGATGAGATTTCCTTCTCCCCACAAGGAAAATATCTCTGTCTAGTTTTGCTTGATAATAAAAGTGATACAAATTAACTCCTCAAATTCATGCAACAATTAGAAATGTAAAGATGAAAATCACCTGTTTTCCTCACCCCTGTCAACATTTTGGTATATTTTACTCCAGACATTTTTCTTTGTATGTGCTTGCACTTCCCCACACAGCAATCCATTTTTCTAATTGGAATCATAGTCAACGAGCAGTCATAAAGCTACAGCAGTCAGAATGTGCAGCTGTAACATGCGAAAAAGACATAATTACTCTGAATTTCTCCAATTTGTTTCATGTCAGCTGATCCTTAAATTTGCACTTCTAGGTAAGATGATCTTTTTTTTTCTTTTTTTTTTTTTTTTTTGGTTTATCACAGTCCCCTTTGTAAAATATGCAGTTAGTTCCAAGTGCCGACTTCTCTTTAGATCTGGTTTTGCCCTCTTGTCCCTGGGGAGTCCTTTTCCCTCGTCCGTCCTCAGATTGGCATCTAAGATAGGAATGCTTGCATGCTCTCCTGGTGCGGTAGGTGAGGTCCTTTGGGTCTTGTGCTGTTCTCATGGCCATTGCTGTCTTTGGTTCCATCTGGGCACCGGTGTCACATGCTGATGGGTCTTGAGCTGGGCCTTGTCTGAGACATTAGTTGGCAACTGCTGCAGTGATATGGAGCCTCCAGATGCCTGTATGTATAAACCAGAGCTTTAAGAATATGCTGGTTCTTTGAGTGTGTAAGTGAAGATAGGGCCAAGAGTTCTCATTTCCCTTTCTTGTTACATGGTTCTGGTGTTATCCATAAGGGGCACGGAGAACCAAGAAATTTGGTGAATGCATTTTTTTTAACTTTTCATTTGGAAACGATTTCCAACCTAGGAAATTTCCAAGAATAGTACCCAGAACACTCATATACCCTCTCATATAACTTTTGCTCTATTTTCTTTCTATGTACTCTGGTGCACTTTCCCCAGTCCAAGACCATTTGAAAGTGTGTACATGATGGTACTTGCTGCTTTCTCCCAGATTCCTGAGTTTTGCTTTGTCTTAACCCACTCGTGGTTCTTATTCTGTTTTTATGTAAAGTACCCAAATGATGGAGTGTGTTTCCCTCATTCTACGGTGGCCAGCCCTGCTTCCCTCTCTTATTCTGCCTGCTTATCCCATAAGGCCAGGGCGCTGACTGCTATGGAATAAGTGGCCTGCCCCAGGAGTCCCTGTGTCTAACTTTGTGGACACTAGTTTGATTCTTAATCATTTCCAAAGGTGCAAAGCCCAGTAATACAAGGCTAGGGAGACAGGTCTGCCCAGATTTGATGAAACCCCAGATGGGGGAAGAAAGCTAGATTTTATGCCTGGGCTCTGATTATGATTCTGCTTTTCCTCATCTCCTATATCCAATCTACTAGAACGTCCAGTCGAATCTGCTTCCAAAACGTCTCTCACACTTGTCCCTGTCTTTCAATTCCATCTCACCTGCCCTAGTTCAAGGTGCTGATATCTCTTGCCTGAAATAGTTGCCTTCTAGCTGGCTTCCCTGCATCCATTCTTTTTCAACTACAACCCATTTTCTCCATACAGAATATAGATAAAGTATCAAGTAATGCTTGGGATCCATAGAAATTAATATCATCCTTTTATATTTGGAAAAAAATTCTAGATTCCTTGCCAGGGCTCACAGTGCCCTGCCTGATCTGGCTCTACCTCTACTCCATTCTTGTCTCATGCCAGTCTCCTGGAGCAGTCCCTATCTACTTCTTCACCTAGAGGGCTTTGTCTGTGCTCTTCCATTGGCCCGAAGGAACTTTCCAGACAGCTACTGGCTTTTTGCATGGCTGGCTTCTTATTAGGCTTCAAGTCTCAGCTTGAATGTGACTCCCAGAGTCCTTTTGAGAGCATCCTACATTGAAAGACCTTTCTTCTCTCATCCTTTAATTCTCTTTCACAGTGATCTGTTTTTCTCCTACTAGAACTTACCACCCTGGCATCTGATCTCCTCAGATCTCGGAAGCTAAGCAGGGTTGGGCCTAATCAGTACTTGGATGGGAGACTACCTTGGAATACTTGGTGCTATAGGCTTGGGAGAAGGACCTGGCAACCCACTCTCGAAGTAATCAGCCACTGAAAACCCTATGAATAGCAGAAAAATATTGACAATACTGCCAGGCATGGCACATGGTCAGATACTGTTAAGTTTGTTGTCCATAGGGTTGCTATGAGTGACCCGACTCAATGGCACCTAACAACAACAGCACTTACCACAACTGGGAATGTTAAAGATGGACCTGCTTGCACATTTATAGTTTGACTTCCTCACTAGCCTGGAAGATTCAGTGGATCGCTGTCTAGCATTGCCATTTTGACAACGTGTGAGCACTTTGCCTGGCACATGTTATTGTTGTTACTAGGTGCTGACAAGTTGGGTATGACTCTTAGTGACCATAGTACCACAGACGAAACACTCTCCAACACCGTGTCATGCCCTGCACTATGTCAGTGCTCCTTTGCTATTCGTAGGGTTTTCAATGGCTGATTTTTTTCGGGCTGCTGGATGGCACACAGTAATTCTTAATAATTTGTTCAATGAATTAATAAACCCATAACAAAATATTTAAATAAATTATATTGACCAGCCTAAAACAATTCTTGGCACTCTTCTTGTAATTCTGATCCTAATTCTAGATGTTATCCAGACAAGTGAAATTAGTGTGTTTGCGCGTATATATTTGGGCTTACCCGTTTGCACATCATTTTCCCGCATTTACTTTTCAAAACTTGTAACATAATCATGTTTGAATCAAATCACACCAACTTCCTTTCAACCTCCAATAACCATGTGTTACTTTGACTTTTTTTAAAACTTTAGACATTTTGTTCATTTCATTCATTCTTTTCCCTTTTTCTTTTCCTTTTTTTTTTTTTTTTCAGTATTGGGTGATTAAACCCACAGTCTTGCACATGTTAGGCAAGTGTTCTACCATTGAGCCACTCTCCTACCCGCCATTTAACTTTTTTTTAAATTTTGAGACAAGGTCTCCTTAAGTTGTGCAGGCTTCCTGTGGCTTCAAACTGACCATCCGCCTGCCTCAGCCTCTGAGTTGCTGATATTACAGCCATGTTCCATAGGGCCTGGCTCATTCATTTTTCATTTTTGAAAAAAGATTTGTGTGACCAGCACTATTTTAAGTGCTGGAGATAGAGTAAATAGAATAAAATTTTTGTCCTCCAAGGAGCTTATATTGTAAATGCCATGAGAAAAATATGAACAGAACTCAGCAGAAGAGGAGACACAGTGGGCTTGAGAATTTGGGGTGGCATGCTGAGTGATGGTGGAGGAAGGAGTGAGATGGAATTTGGGGTGAGTGGCTGGCTGAGATATGTGGCATCAAGACGGATCCTGTTATCCCATTATTTCTCAGTCTGCTTCACTCTATAGGTGAGGATCTCTGTTAATTATTTTCCCTCCCCATGACAAAATACCTGAGACAAGTAACTTAAGAGGAGGAAAGGTTAATTGGGGCTCACAGTTTCAGAGGTCTCAGCCCATATTGCTTGGCTCCTTTACTTTGGGCCTGTGGCGAGGCTGGACATCATGGTGGAGAGTATGTGGTGAAGCACAGCTCCTAACTTCATGGCGGCTGGAAGCAGAGAGAGAGAAGAAGGGTCTGGGGTTCAGTTTCCTTTTCAAGGACTGCTTCCAGTGACCTATGTCCTTCAACTAGGTCCTACCTCCAAAAATTTCTACTACCTCCCAATAGTGCCTTCAACACATGAGTTTTGGGGGACATTTAAGATCCAAACCATAACAGGATCCCAGGGTTTTTATCTTCCACTATTCTTCCACCTAGAGGAATTGTACTATCTGAGCCTCAGGACTACTGTGATGAAAGAGCCTTTTGCTCCCTTTAAAGGAGGCAGGTCAGAGAAGTCAGGAACCCTTTGCTGACCCATGATGTCTCACTGTGCTAGGGCAACTTCATTGAGAACCATTGGTCTTCATCCAATGTTGGTTATCCCACTCCCATTTACTTTTAAATTTAGATAGACTTAAAGAAGGAGTATGATTCCCTATGACTTGTCCAGAGTGAAGAGTCCTTGACACTAACAATGACTGAGCTATGCTGAAAAGTCAGGAAAATCATATGCAGTAAGGGGTAGTAGTTAGAGGCAGGAGGACATGAGTTACCTGGTAGTCAAGTGTGATTGTTGAGGACTTTCTTCACAGATGGGCAAGTAAATATTTTATATTTAGGAAGTCTGGGTAACAATAAGTAAAATGCAGCTCCACAGTGTGAGGTAATGAGAATGGATATTGGTATATTGCAGAAAAATTGAGGTTTTATAAAGATAAGCAACTTGGAAATTGGGTATAGTTAGAGTAGATGAATTAGAAGGGTGAAAAGGAGTAATTGAAGTAGTTGCTTTGTCCTTTACATTCTAATATTAATAGTTATTACATAGTCTGTTAGGGTAGTAGCTCTGTCATTTTTTATTTGTGTGTGTGTTTGGCATTGAACAAAGGATGCTAGCATATTTTTGCATACAAGTCCACCATGATATTTGCAATAATATCTGATTGAATGCAGATGTCTTATACTTTGATTGTGTTTATGTTGAATTTATATTATATGCCAAAAGTTCCCAAGAGAGCTAGCGCCTTGATTTGGAAAGTCTGCCAATTTTGAAAAATCTGGTTTTAGTTACTGATTTCTCTTACAGTCTGGCTGAAAATGGAAAGGCTCTTGAAGAAACCAAGAACAGATCGGCCATATCCCTCTTGGCTGCAGAGGAGGAAATAAATCAGCTAAAAAAGCAGTAAGAAAAAAATGATAGGATTATTGCAGCCTCCTAATGAATCATTGAGCTTAGTTTTTTTTTCTTTTGGTGTTCCATTACAATATGAAAGAAGCTGTTTACAGTCCAAGAGAAAAAGAAGCAATATTTTTTATTAATATTTTGTATTTTTTACTACAAAATATTTCTCCTATGGAAAATTTCTAAAATATAGTATGAAGGAATCTAATAACCTTCTCATAATTCTAGTGCCAGTTACTGTTACCATTTATTACTTTTTCCAATTAGTATGTTAAAAACAAAGTGAAGAAATGCAGACTAAAATATAACAGTATAAATTTTTGGACCTTACCTTTTCATTTAACATTGTTTTCCTCTAGCACTAAGAAAAAAACAGTGCTGAACTAAGATTCCAGTAGGTTTATCATTTTCCATAATTTAGATATTTCCCTTATGTTGAATATTTCTTTATGTACTAATTGTCAACCTCAGAAACGTTGGGTTAATTTTGTGAAAAATCTTAGCTTAAATTGCAGATTGTTTCCTAAAGATCAACTTCGAGAAGGAGAAAATGAACGCAGATCCTTTAAGGTTATACCTTTCTTGATCTTAATTTTGATCTCTCTCCCCCCAAAAAAGAGCAAGTAGAAAGGGTGTTTTATATACATATAGACACACAGACACACACATATGTGCATATATACACTTTTTGATTCTTTTCACACATGTTCCAGTTTGTCTAATTTCTTCAGAAACACCCATAAATCTTAGCTGGTCTCTTTATTTTCTATGTCTATCTTCCCTCTTACCATTTTAATTTCTTATTTCCTATTTGGTAACCTTCTCACATTCATCGATCATATTCCTCATTGATTTCCCATACTTCTGATTTTGTTCTTTACTGTTTCTAGTGCAGCTTTTAATCCTATTACATTTTTAGCTTCTCTATATCCTTTTAAATCTTACACTGTTATTTTTACCAAAATATGTTCTCTTATGACTTTTGCTTCTGTTATATGGTAGCCATACCTCTCTTGATTTTAATGAAGATGCCAATTTTATTTCTAGTTTTTTGTTTGTTTCTGTACTACATTATTTTCATAGGTGCACACTTTCAGCTAGTCTTGTGAATATTATTCAATTTCCATTATACTTCCCCCCCATATTCCATCTGTTTGAAGAATTGATGAGCTAATGAAGGTAGGAGATTATATTATAGACCAGCTGTGGACTATGTTTTGAAGGAAAAATGCCTTCAGAGTTTTGTGTGGTTAAGATGAGTTCAATGTGGACCGATATGATTATAGGTCCATTCTACTTTTCCTAGGCAACCTGCATGAGTATCCTTTCTTTAGAAACCTTTTCCCATGCAAGCTGCCCGTGTGGACTGGCATTCCGCTCTTTGGTAAATTGTGTTTGTTCAAGTGTATTTCCATCAAAGTTTTCCAATGCAATAATGGCATATGAAGTAGCCTCTGATGTTAAGCATGCCAATTGTTGCTTATTACCCTCCCTTCCTTCCTTCTTTCCCTCTTTCCTTCCTCCTTTTCTCCCTCCTTTTCATGCCTTCCTTTTCCTTCCTTTCTTTCTCTTATCCTCTTTTCCTTTCCCTTCCTTTTCTTTTCTATTTTCTTTTCCTTTTTCCTTCTCTTCCATCCTATCCCTTCCTTTCCTTCTCCTCTCTTTCCCTCCCTCTTCCTTTTTTAACCTTTTCCCTTTCTTTTCCCTTCCCTGCTTATTTTCTCCTTTTTTTCTTTTCCTTCCCTTTTTTTCCCTTCCCCTTCCTTTTCCTAACCTTTTCCCTTCCTTTTTCCTTTCCTTCCCTTTCCTCCCTACCCTATCTCTTCCATTGCTGTTCAGGCTTAAATCTCTTCAAGCCCAGGAGGAAGCTCGCCACAGAAGCTCAGAGTCTAAACACTCCTCAGAACAGAGCAAATCTGAGCAGCGGGGTTCTGGCTCGCACAGTTCAGACCAGCGGAATGCAGAGGGGATATGCGACCATGAGAAAGAGCTCCGAAACCTGAAGGACGAGATAGCTTCCCTGTGTGCTGAAAAATCTAGTCTTCAAGGAAGGTCTGACAAACTCTCACAGATCTTGTCATTTAGGGTCTTTTCGCTGAGTTAGTGGTAAAAACTTGGATTGAGGGGGAGGGAAGAAGTAAAATGATATTCTAACCCTAAGCCCCAGCCAACCAGGAAGCTTTGACTTGTAAAGGGATTGCTTTCTTTACCTGTGCCCTTACAGATAGAGAAACTCCTGGATTGCTTGTAGCTGGGCACTAATATATACTGGGCTGAGAGATGTGAGAAGGAAGGGTGTTTGGCTTGAAGCCAGCCCTGTGTGGGCTGGTCATGCAAGAGGCAGTGTTGGTGTTGAAAGAATGTCTCACAGTATGAGAATCCTTTACTCTGAAGCCCACAAGGACCTTCTCTGGGGGCAACTGTCTATTTCACTGCATGGCCTTTCCTTTTTCTACCTCACTTTGTTGGTGATGTGAGCAGGTTAAGTGTTCTTGTGAAATCCCTTTCTACTGATGGACAGATTTTAAGATGGGTCATTAAGACAGTGTTGGGGGAGGATAAAGCAGTGTGTGTGTGTTTGGAGTCTCTCCATTTCCCTCATTCTTTCTATTCTTTCCGGCCTCCCAATATATCCTCAATTCAGGCTATCAAAGTGCTGCTTCCTGCCAGTCCCTGTGCCCCTAAATGTCACTTGAGCTGCCATTTTTGGGATTCCCTCTGTGCTCTCCAAGTGCAGACTTGTACTAGCTCCCAAGAGCTTGTGCCTTTCCATAAGGTGGGAATATCTGCACCATAGGAATTGGCAAACACTGCAAAGGAGGACTTCTCTGCTCCCCTTCCCAAGGCTGCTGATCAGCTGCACTGTTTTATACTACGTTTTGCCCCATAGTTGCTTGGGTAAGACTCCCCTTTTGAGGGGTCCTATTTCCTTTGGGCTAGTCTGATGTTTTACTTCATACTCACTAGCAATCCAGTTTAAACCACAAAGCTCACATGAGGTGTTCGTGTGGTGTGTTGGCACTGCACAGTCGGGGTAAGAAATACCAAAATTTGCCTTCTCCTCTAACCCCGGCTCTTGCTCACTGTGTTACACCAGGACAGTCCTAACAATCTGTTAGAGCTTTGAGTTTCTCACCGGTAAAATGGCCAATAGTCAAACCTGACCTTACAGTGTTGTTTAACAGATAAATGGAGGTGGTGCATGAATGAAAATATTTTATAAATTCTAACTCACTAGACAAACACGGGGTGTTGTTTCTCACTTGTGGGCACACTTAAGGCCCCTGGGGACAAACGCTTCCCATAGGCCTAGTGGGGACGTCATTGCAGGCAGATGCTCGGCCTGCCTCTGAGGATGCATAGCTCCTGTGTGTCATTTGTGGTTTGTGTGGGGAGAAGAACCAGAGTCCAGGAAAAACAAGAGAAACGAATCAAAGTGTTGCCCTGGCTGATTCTTGCTCACCCCCAGGTCGGCTAGGAGCCGGTCTCCTAGCCCTGGCCACCGCCGCAGCCGCAGCCGTAGCCGCAGCCGGAGCCGGTCCGCCAGCCCCTCCGCCCTAGCCAAGATCAGGAGTCCATCGCCGAACCGTTCCAAGCTGTCCAGCGTGGCGCGCAAGGCTGCCCTGCTGTCCCGGTTCAGCGATGCCTATTCCCAGGCCCGCCTGGATGCCCAGTGCTTGCTGCGACGCTGCATCGAAAAAGCCGAGACCGTGCAGCGGATCATCTACATCGCCACTGTGGTAAGTGGTGTTGTTGTGGGATAAATGAGGCTGGGGAGATCAGAGGCAAACACAGAAGAGTTTATTTATACCGGAGTATGGCCCAGTGGAATCCCTTCTAAAGCCTGAGCCCTGAACAAAGGAAGTTTAGAGTTGTTATAGGTTTTGTATAGGCATACAAAAGCAAAGGGAGGCTGTGTGATTACAGAAGTAGGAAAGGGCGGTAAGTCATCTAGCAACTTATATGTGGAAAAGGGGGTGGAACATGAATTCCTCTAAAATGTGAACAAAGAATTAGTCATTTTGCAGTTACCTAGTTAACAGGTAGGTGGTTTATCACAAGAATACAATGTTGCAAGGTCTCCTGCATGAAATCATAATGGCTCACACAAATGTCCTTGATAGCAGTTTAAGAAGACATCAGCTAAAACTTCAGGAAGACACTTTTGTTATTAGGGGAATTCATTATGTCTCTTGTAAGAGGCCAAAGTTAGGCAAACTTTAGCTGAACAAATAGTGCTTTAGTAAGGAACTACTGGCTTTCATTGGGAGAGGGGGTCTTTGGGAGCCTGCTTCTACATCTGCAGCTGGACTTCAGGTGTCCCTGGGGGTGGTGGGAGGCAACCCTTCTGTCAAGTGAATGTAGCAACCTTAAAAGACTGGTGGAAGCTGGAATGGTGGCTCATGCCTGTAATCCCAGCGACTCCAGAGGCGGAGGCTGGAGGATTCCACGTTGGAGGCCAGAGGCAGCCTGAGCAATTTAGGAGACCCCATCTCAACATAAAACGTAAAAAATGGACTGGGGTGCAGCTCAGTGGTAGAATAATTGCAAAGTATGTGCAAGGCCCTGGGTTCAACCTTTAAGTACCACCAAAAAAACAAACAAAAACAAATCAGTGGATCCTGAGGTCTTTGAATGGGGGCCTTCTAGTCTCCCCATGTGTCCCCTCCCTTCCTTATTTCATCCTTCCTTTCCTCCTGTCCTTTCTTCCTCTTCCTTTCATTACACATATTTGGTGACAAATTGCTCTTCACAAATAATTGTCCATATATATTAATATTTATATCTAGTAAACATTTGTTGAAGAAGCATCCACAAACACAGAGCTATCTCAAATGAATATATACTAAGTTGGCTTGCATGGTCACAGCTGTCTAGTATGGGCATATGAACACACAGCAGGTATGTTTTTGCAAATAAAATGACTATCATTTGATTGGTTCCAGTGGGTCTTAGAAAAACCAGAGGCTGTGATTATGTTAACCCTTCTGTTCATTTAAAAAACAGTAATTAGTAAAATGGGCAATATGCAAGTTACTTGAGGATGACAAATTAAAAACATACACATGTATAATCCTTAGTTTCTAAAGCAAATACATTGGCTCTACAGGTGGGTGAGATACTAAGAGTCCATTGTGAGAATAAATATTAAGAAATAAAATAAAATATCAATATGAGAGCAGAATTATCAGAAGTCCTGTATTTATTCACTTAGAGGTCAGCAAACTATGGCCTATGAACCACATCTGAACCTGGCTTATATTTCTAAGAGACGTACTGCTCAAGAGCTAACCATTTAGGAATGGTTGTGTATTTTTAAAGGAGTGTCTGTAGCCTAAAATGTCTGCAGCCTTAGCACCCTGGCATCCAATACGGCCTGTTCTTAGAAGCTAAGCAGGGTCAGCCTGTTTAATCCTTGGATGGGAGACTGCCTGGGAATACCAGATGCTGCAGACTAGGGAGAAGGACCTGGCAATCCACTCCTGAAACAATCCACCATTGAAAACCCTATGAATAGCAGAGAAGCCGTGTACCAACAACAGCATAGCCTAAAATATTTACTATCTGGATCTTTATGGAAAAAAGCTTGCCAACCCCTAGTCTATATAATTAAGAATCACTTACTGAATTGGTTAAAGCTGTGTAAGACTGTATCTTTCTTGCAGAACCGAGTTTCCCTAATGCCTACTATATAATTATTGTTGTAAGGTGCCACTGAGTCAAGTCCAACTGATAGTGACCCTAAGCACAGTAGAAGGAAACATTCCTGGATGCTGTGCCATGCCTGACACTATGTTGGTGCTTCTCTGCTATTCATAGCGTTTTCAATGGTTGATTGTTTTGGGAGTGGGCTGCCAGGTCCTGCCATTTTTTGCACTGCTGGGGATCGAACCCAGGGCCTCTGAGTATGCAGAGCAGCACTCTACCAACTGAGCTAAACCTCAGCTCCTACTATATAATGGGCATATAATAAACGTTTATTGAATTGATGTATAACATAAACACTAGACTGAAAATTCTCTCCTATTTCTTGTCCAGTAATATGACATTGCTAGGGGTCCACAGTAGGGGAGTATGTCCCCGAGCATTTTCACTGTCCTGCTTCCTGCAGTCACAATTACTAGAAAAATGGTCACTTGTCTTAAAATTAGTGATTATGGGTTGTCATGTATATATTTATGTACTTACCAAAATTGATCTATTTTCTCCTAGATTAAAAATTCTTTTGATTAACCGTGTTTAGTTATCTGAAGAATGGATTTGATGTGGCATTTTAAATTCTTCCCAATTTCTTTCTTTGGGTCTCTTTGTCTCCTCCTCTCACCAGATAAACTTGCTGTTTTTGTACGCAGGAAGCATTCCACGTGGCTAAAATGGCATTCAGACATTTCAAGATCCGGGTGAGGAAGTCATTGACACCAACCCATGCAGGGTCAAAAGACTTTGAGAATATCGTCTCGGACTATATTGTTTGTCATCTTGATCTTTATGATTCTCAAAGCAGTGTTAATGTAAGTGTTGGGTCTCTTATTAGGACTAGATTCTGGCTGATGATATTCAAATTGAAAATTTTTAACTCGGGAACCCATCCAGTGTTTAATATTGCTTCTATGCAATGGAACAGAAGAAAGGAACAGCATTCAATATACTTTGTAGCATTTGTCCTTATTGACTATTTCTTTCTTAGATATTTTATGGGGAAAAATGTCCTGAGCTTTACAGTTCTGTTCTTTAGTTGGGCCCTTAAGATTGCCAGGTAGAATACCATAGTTCTAAAGAGTAAGACCTTTGGGAAATAAGTGTGGATTTGCATTCTCACTCTGCCACTTACTCATTTATTTAAATTTTCTGAGCTTTAATTTGCTAAATTTAAATGGGAACAATAACGGTTATTACCCCATAGAGTTATTGAGAAGGTTCAATGCAGGCAAACAGGTCATTTTCTTAGCACAAGTCTTGTTGTTGTTGTTGTTGGTACCCGACTCATAGCGACCCTCACAGGGTTTTCAATGGCTGACTGTTTTAGGATTGCCTTGGGAGTGGATTGCCAGGCCCTTCTCCCATTTTTGTGGTGCTGGGAATCAAACTTGGGACCTCAGAGACTGCAGAGCAGTGCTCTACCAACTGAGCTAAATCCCAGCCAGCAAAAGTCTTGGCACATAGTAAATATTCAATAAAATACTATTTTAAGTATTTTTATGGATTAGGAATAAGTCATAGTTCTATGCTGACACCTTATGAACTTACCCAGAATAGAAAAATAGGGAACTAATAACTAAAAACCATGAAGGATGCCCCCCGCCCCTGCTTTAGTCTTTTTAGAGGGATTTTTTCTTGGTTGTTAGTATGTCCTTTGTACTCTGTCATCCTATGAATGAGTGACAACATCTTTCTCCTTGTATCACAAGCATTGTTATTCTGGCTTAACTTATTTCCACTCACATGTTCTGTTTACACCTCCCATTAGCCATAACCAATATCAAAGTTCTCAGCATGGCAGTTTTTTTGGTCACAGGTTGACAATCAAGTGATGCCATCTTTTGTTTTTCAGGATGTGATCCGCGCCATGAACGTCAACCCCAAGATCTCATTCCCTCCTGAAGTTGACTTTTGCCTCCTGAGTGATTTCATCCAAGAGATATGCTGTATCGCCTTTGCGATGCAGTCCTTAGAGCCGCCTCTGGATATTGCATTCGGGGCTGATGGAGAGATTTTCAATGATTGCAAGTAAGAGTCACAGGAGTAAATGCTAAGGGATTCCTCATTGTCTTTGTTCCCTGGGAGCAGTTAGGGGAAGGAACGATGGATGGGGCAATAAATACCCACTACCCGGTCGCTATGAGTCGGATACCGACTTGACAGCACCTAACAACAACAACAACCTACTTTCTGGGGCTGGGATTTAGCTCAGATGGTAGAACACTGCTCTGCAGTCTCTGAGGTCCCAGGTTCGATTCCCAGCACTGCAAAAATGGGAGAAGGACATGGCAATCCACTTCTGAGGCAATCTTGAAACAATCAGTGATTGAAAACCCTATGAGGGTCGCTATGAGTCAGACAGGACTCGACGGTACCTACCAACCAACCAACCTACTTTCCAGTAGGTGCCATGAGCTTTTTTGTTCTACCAGCAAGGAACCCTCCTGGGCTCATTCTCCACTGAACATGTGAGGCTCTGGGGAGAATCAAGAAGTGTGTGGAGCCTGGCTAGAGCATTGTAAATGAAAGTTTCCCTATAAATGCAAACATTGATTCTTTTGCATGATTTAGGCCAGGTTTCTCAAAGTGTGGTGTGTGGATAGTCTACATTAGAATCACTCCTGGTACTTATTAAAAATGCACACTCCTGAACTACCTTCCCGGGCATTTTATGTGGTAGGTCTAGAGTGCAGCTCAGGAAGCTACAATTTCTTTTCTTTCTTTCTTTTTTTTTTTTTTTCCACTACTGAGGGTTGAACCTAAGGCACCGTGCTTGCATGCTTTGCAAGTGCTGTACCACTGAGCTGCACCCTCAGCCCCCACCCCCCCTTTTTTTTTTAATTTTTGAGACAGGGTCTTGCAAAATTACACAGACTGCCTCTGGTCTTGAACTTGCGATCCTCCTGTCTCTGCCCCCCGAGTTGTTGGGATTACAGGCATGCAGCACCGTGTCCAGAAGCTGCAATTTCACAAGCACCAGGTGTGTACTGTACACTGAAGTTTGAAAATGAATGCTCTGGACACTTGTGTAGGGCTGTTAGATTTCTGCCAAGTTTTACGTAGTAAATATTCCCCTTATAAATTGTTGCTGTTAGGTGCCATGGAGTCAGATCCGACTCATAGTGACCCTAAGTACAACAGAATGAAGCACTACCCAGCGCTGTGCCATGCACAGGATCTTTTTATATTTGAGCCCATTGTTGTAGCCACTGTTTCTTCTCATTTTGAGTCCTGCCACATCAGCAAAAGGAGGTCCCAGGGGCTTCGGTCCATTCCCATCATTAAGGTCGACTCTACTTTGAGGAGGCAACGCTTCTCCAATAGTTTCTGGAATGCTTTCCAGACTAGGGAGCTCATTTTTGGCACTACATTTGACAGTGCTTCTCTGCTACTCATAGGGTTTTCAATGGCTAATTGTTTTGGGAGTGGGCTGCAGGGTCCTTCTCCCTAGTGTGTCTTAGTCTGGAAGTTCAGCTGAAACCTGTCCACCATGGGTGGCCCAGCTGGTATCTGAAATACCAGTGGCATAGCTTTAAGCATCACAGCAACATGCAAGCCCCCACAGTGTGACAAGCTGACAGACATGTGGGGACCTTATAAATTAGAAGAAATTAAATTAATTTAAAACATTTATTGAGATTTGATGAGATCTTAATTATTGCTGGAGATTAACCTGGGATAAGGCCAAGTTAGTTGCTAAGAATGCCACTGTTTTTTCTGGCCTCAAGCTGCCTGTGCTCAAATCCCAGCTTTACCACCTATTAGCTATGTGATCTTGGCTGTGGTACTTCATTTTTCTGTTCCTTAGTTCTTCTTCATAAAGGGAAAATAATAGTGCTGACTTCCTAGGGTTATAGAAGATTAACTGAGATATCACAGATAAAGCACTTAAGGTCCTGTCTGGCATGTAATAAATGTTTGGGAAATATTAGCTCCGGGTCTTTGTTTAAGCCATAGAGTTATGCATAGGTGGCTGCTGAGTATTCCTACAAGCTTATTGAAGAGGGAAAACACAATTTTCTCTTCACTTAAGCAAACCACAACAGAACTGGACTTTCTGGTTGCCTTATAGCATATCACTGGTCTGTTTCTAGTTTCCTTCAGGTCATTGCTTCTAGCATGCATCCACTCATGGACAAGCTGGATATTAGAACATGGTCCTGTAGTTGGACCTTTTTGAGTCTCTTACAGAGCGTATTCTGGTCATCTGTCATCCTGGATTCATTTCCCCTATGGAGGATGGGTGGTACCACTCAGAAACACTCACCCATTTTAATCTGTGGAATCTGCACAATTCACAGACCTCTGTCAGGCCTCCCAATCATGTGCCTTTCCCTACAGGCAATCTCCTGCCTTTTGTGACTGGATGGCTATTCACTTAAAATTGGAGCTTATAACAATGATTGGATTTGGCCCTATAATCGACCTTCTGTATCTAAAGTTTCCCCATCTTCAGATTCAACCAACCAGGAATCAAAAATATTAGGGACAAAACAGTGTCTCTATGGAATATGTACAGACTATTTTTCCATGTCATTATGCCCTGAACAATATACTATACATAATATAGTGTACACAATATAGTTTACATAATACTAGGGGTACCAAAAATGTATACACATTTAAAGAGATGTTATTTATGTTATCTACTTTTTAAAGATGAACTGAATTATGGTGGCAATATGTAGTATGATGTTTGCTCAACAGAGGTATTAATCAAATGAATGCTAGCAGCACCAGGTGACAGGCAGGACAGTCAAAGGAAGTGGTGAAAGCATGGTTGTTGTTGGAGGAGTGCAAGACTATTTTGAAGTGGCATTTGAAATTCAAGAAAGTGGTGGAAATACAATGCCAATGGGAGTATGAGTACACAACAGAACCTCCAACCCACCTAACAATAGCACACATTTGGGATAAGTTTGAGACACATGGTCTTCTGTGTGACATGCCCAGGGAAGGCCTGGGAGGCCTCTCACGGCCACAAGCCCTGCTTCTTCCGCTATGGTAACCACTTTGAGCACCTCTTGTAATTATAAAAGTCAAATGTGACTTGTCTTCATCTTCTGTTATCCATATATATTAAATATTACTATTTTAATAGCTTTTTTCCTTTCTTAAAATGTGTATACTTTTTGGGGCATCCTCTGCATTTACCTTGTATCAGGTATATTATAAGTAATCTAGACATGATTTAAAGTATACAAGAGGATTCACATAGGCTATATGCAAACACTATACCATTGTGGAAATAAGAGATCTGAACATCTGTGGAGTTTTTTTATCTGCCAGGTTCCTAGAACTAATCTCCTGATGATACCAAGGGACCACTGTACTTTTAGGACTTCAAAGATGTGTTGAATTCTTTTTTCACCTGGCAGCCTTTCACACATTTGAAAGCAATTATTTAAATCTTCCTCTTTTTGGCTTCATGGCTTCAGGGATTTTTCATATGATGTGGTTGGAGACTGCATGAGAAAGTCTGCTTCCTTTGTGCTCTGTGCTCTGTGTTCTGCTGAGTTTTCCTTTAAACAAGTGTCCACAATTGAATATAGGCTCCTAGTTTGAAGTGCAACTAGAGGGCTCCTTGGAAGCAAGGATGACTAGACTGCATCTTATGTATTTTGGACGTGTTGTTGGTGGACCAATCCCTGGAGGACATAATGTTTGGAAGAGTGGTAGATCAAGGAAAAAAGGAAGATCCTCAACTAGATGGATTGACACAGTGTCTACCACAAGGGGCTTAAGCATAAAAAGATTGTGTGCAGGGCATTGTGTAAGGTAGTGTTTTGTTCTATTCTGTATGTAGGGTTGCTATGAGTTGGACCCAACCTGATGGCACTTAACAGTTTGAACTGACCAGCTGAGGAACTAATACCCTTTTATTCTTATTCCTTATCTGTAAATAGAAAAATAGTTCTTTTTTCTCTCAAAACATGGTTGACTTATTTCAAATAAAACTAAAAGTTTTTATTGTATTTTTCACTTAAACTATGATTAAACCACATATATCCTCTATTTGTGTTTTAAAATACTTTTTAGACTCAATTACAGGACCTATGTATTTACATCTCATTTTATCTTCTTAGATCCGCCTTATTGTTCCAGCATGCTGAGCTATTTTTATGATACCATCATCTGCATTTTTCCTGTCCACCCTTCACCTCTGAGTATATTTCATACATGTCATGGATGAACATGTTGACTTATCATGGGATTGAGAGAGAGAGAGAGAGCCCTCAACATCTTTATTTGGGGTTCATTCATCTATTAATTATTCCTCTTTGGATATGATCATTGAACTAGCTTCCAAACTGCCTACTTAAGTAACCATCCGTATATATATCTTTTATGTTGTCCACAGAGACAATATGAGAAATCTTATAAAAAGCTTCATGGGACTTCAGATCATCTATACTGCCTGTGTTTTCCCACTGTTGTTGTTGTTAGGTGCTGTGGAGTTGGGTCTGACTCATAGTGACCCTATTAGGGTTTTCAGTAGCTGATTGCTTCCAGAATGGATTGCCACATCCTTCTCCCATTTTATGGTGCTGGGGATCGAACCCAGGTCCTCAGAGAGTATGGAGCAGAGCTCTACTCACTGAGCTAAACCCCAGACCAATTTCCCCACTTGTTCTTGTTGTTAGGTGCCGTGGAGTCGGTGTCCAACTCACAGTGGATCTTATGTACAACAGACGAAATGCTATTGTCAGTGCTTCTCTGCTATTCGTAGGGTTTTCAGTGGTGGATTGATTTTTAGGAGGGTGTTGCCAGGTCCTTCTCCCAAGCCCACAGCACCTGGTGTTCCCAGGCAGTCTCCCATCTAAGTACTAACCAGGCCCGACCTTGCTTACCTCCTGAGACCTGATGGGATTAGATACCACAGTGCTGTAGGCTGTTTCTTCACTAGTAACTCTTATAATCCCAAGAAAAGAAGGAATAAGATTAGTCTGACATGACATGGTCTTAGTGAGTCCATGTGGGATCCTAGTTGTCACTGGTTCCTATTCTAAGATCCCACACCCATCTCTTTAATAACAGAACCAAGATCCATATTTATTTAGATCTATGCATAATGAAAAAAATGAAGTTTACACTGAAGTTTCCCCTAGTTATGCTACAGAGTTGCTAAACCTCAGGCTGAGGATGTAGCTTAGTGGTAGAGCACTTGCCTCACATGCAGGAGGCTCTGGGTTCGAGCTCAAGTACAAGCAAAGCAAAAAATAACAGCTTAATTTCTCTTTTTTGTTCTTTTGTGTGTTTATAACAGGTACCGCCGCAGCTATGACTCGGATTTCACTGCTCCCTTAGTCTTTTATCACGTGTGGCCTGCTCTCATGGAGAATGACTGTGTCATTATGAAAGGAGAAGCTGTCACCAGGAGAGGGGCTTTTGTACGGTGGCCTTGCATAGTGACAATTCATCCCCAGTGTTTGATTCACAAGTTCGAGAACATTTATAAACCCAAAGATTCTATAAAAGAAGTTGATAAAGAGTTGTTTAATAAGATTTCATACGAAGGAGAAGAAGGAAAAACATCTTCTTATTTTTGATTCATCTGAGTTCCTGGCAGTGATTTCCTTGTCTGTTGCTCTGTTTATCAGTTGGAACCAGTCATATTTACCTCCTCCATCTAAGAGATGTTTTGATATTTTAAGGGCTAAGCCCTTGGAACTTATCTTGTTGGAGGCTTTCTATAACCTTAAGCTTTTAAAAGTGGTTGATTAACTTTCAGGAAATAGTTTGCCTTATTTATTATTTATTTTTTTTTTTACTGATAATTCTCTGTTTTGGCAAACTGTGCATGTGTACTGTTTTTCTCTCCTTAGTATGATGTACAGGGAGGGGAAGGATGGAGAAAAAGGGGGCAGAGGAGGTGGGGAGAGAGGAGCCAATCAGATTTGAAAGATGGCTTCCTATTACGCTAGTTATAGAAGGTTTTGAATGTGTTAAATAATTGAGCAGCCTTCAAAATGGACCCTCTGGTATATATATATGTATGTGACAGAGTATGAATGTGTGTGTGTGATATGTGTGTGTGTTATAATGGGAATGGGTGCTGAAACTAGCTGTCACAGGTGTTTGGATAGTCTTCATAGTTCATGTGATGCAGTATTTGTCAGGTGAATTCTGAAAGGAAGCCTCTTAGTTCAGAGCAATGTCACCACCTTGGTGGCCTCTATTCCTGTTCTCTTTGAACTGAACAATAGAGGAAGTGCTTCGTGGCTGCATATAGTAGAGAAAGGAAGTATTTTATCTCCAAATAACTTGGGTTAGGAGTTTTTGTAGCTTAAAATCCCATTGTAGTTGAATACTATCTCAATAAAACATTTTGTGCTATGAAAGTTGAGCCCATCAAAATTGGGTTTTATCGACCTGATGATCACTTGTGCTCTACCATGAATGTTCTCCTTAAACATATTTCTTGCCCCTACAACAATTTCTCTCCATTAGGAAACTTTTACCTACAGTTTTCAAGGGAAGGGAAGGAGAGGAAACAGCTATGACTCTTATGTTCTACATCAAATAGCTACTGCTGTTAACTTCCTTCTCTTTCATCAGGCAACACCATCTCTTTTGACCAAGCTTAAACTCTAAAACAAAATGATAATACCCTAAAAGGAAGAACTTGGAAAAAGAGTCTAATGAAGGGAAATTTTCAAGAAGGATTTCACTTAGAAAATTTCATTTCAGTGAATATAATTTTCTTCATTTTTAAACAGCTTTATTGAGATATTATTGATGCACAAAAAAGCACATGTATAAAGTATGCAATTTGGTGAAGTTGACATACAATGTTCTTATTAATTTAGTTAGAGAGTAGATTGGTAGCAATGATGTTTCATTTCATTTAATCATTTTAGTTACTTATGACCATAGCACTGCATTTAGGTGCTAGGGGATTTAACAATGATTTAAGTAGCCACAGATCCCTGCCTGTAGGGAGCTTACATTCTTTAACACTTGAAAATTCAAATGTGATTTCTAATAGTTTACACAATTCTACTAGCATCAAGAATCTGGATATTCCCAAATTCATTATGATGGGATTTTGAGAACTTCTTGGCAAATATTAGGCAGCTATAAGAAATGAAAAGAATGTAGCTCATGTGGTGATAGTCATGTGAAAGTGTCATCCTGTCCTCTTATTTGATGGGATATGTATGTTTTAAGTCATGTCAGCTTTTACACACTCTTGACTATTTCTCTGTCTTTCTTTTTTTCTAGTGGAATTCAGTGCGGTCTGTAACTCGATGTCGAAGCAGGAGTTTAAGTCCCGTCTACCCTCGTAGCCGCATTGGTTTAACCACGGTACAAATTTGTCTAGTCATTTTTGCACAAAACATCCTATGATCAACACCTTCTCCTCCTCCTCCTCCTCCTCCTCCTCCTCCTCCTCATCCTCCTTCTTCTTTTGCTTTGGCAATTGCCTATAGAAGAGGTGATTATAAGTCTATAGGTGGAAAGAGAACCCGTAGCGATACAATAACCTCTAAGTGATTTTTATACCATTGTGGGCTGAGAAATTTACCATTCTAGAAAGAAAGAAGTGGAGATTTTTTTCCTCTTTTTAGTTCAAGGAACTAACTTATTTCATAGTTACTTATTTCATAGTTTTATTTTTATCCTTGAATGCGATGGGCTCTTAGAGAACAGTTTTCTGAACAGAGAGTGTAATACCTTAGTCAACTGATCTGGACACAGGTCCCTGGTTCCTCTGGAAATTACTGTGTAAGTTTGGAGAAATTGAATGGCCTGGATTTCACTACTTTGCGAAGGGCATTGAAGGTATTAGTTTATCCCTAAGTTCAAACTAGGAAAAATAGGATTAGTTTCTTTGTGTATTAGTTCTTGAAAGGATTACTAATACTTCCATCAAATTGAAAAATAACAGAAAAACTTTCTGAAAACTATGGTGATAACATCCCTAAAACTATCATCACAATTCACTACTGTTCATTTATTCAATAAGTAGTATTTTGTCACCCACCCTATCCCACCCCTTTTGAGACAGGATCTCCTTCTGTGGCCCAGGCTGGCCTTACTCTTTCTGCCTCAGCCTCCTAAGTGCTAGGATTACAAGCCTGTATGGCTAGTCAGCGCCTCTTGAATATAAGACTGAACCAAGATGCATGTGGACACCAGGTAGGCTAATACCTTGCTATTTCTTCAAATAAAAATTATTTAAATATGGATTCAACCTTGTTTTAGGGGACAGAATGGTGGAAGAGAACCCCCACTGGCAATTCTCCACTTCTCCCAAATTTTGTCTAGCAATACAACTGTAGCCCTAAAGTGGCAACACCTCCTTTGTAAAACAATGCAACGCAAGTCAAATCAAATCAAATCAAAACAAAACAACCCTGCAGTGAATGAGACCCACCTTCCTTACCAAGTGTAGCAAGCATTTGTTATTTTTTCTAGAAGCCTCCTTCTCAAATTCTCCTTCTGTATCAGGTAGATGCCAGACTGTGGAGGGACACAAAAATGTACTAACGTTGGTCATTTTTATGAATGGGTCTCCATAGGGGAAGACCAACATGATATAAACAAATTAATGAAATATGATACAGTCTATAGGTTTGGAAGTCCATAATGTGATACAGTATGATACAGTCCATAAAACAAAAGCTTGGAGCCAGGATAGTGAGGAAAGGGCTCCTGAGGGAGTGTGGTGTTCGAAATGGTCTTTTAGAATGGGTGGAATTTTAACTGGGGAAGAAAATGGTCTAAGAAATGCCAAGGAAGTAGAAAAGGCATGCATCCTTTTACTCTTTAGGAATCTTAATATAACTTAATTATCTATATCATGAATATGTACTTACAATAGGTAAATGCAAAAGGATAGTGCATTTAGTAGATTGATGAATCATAAGGAAATCTTGGGAGCTTATATTGGGAGAACCAAAGGTCCCCTTATTTTAAGAGGAAATGGCATATCAGAGGAGTGAGTAAGATTAGGCTCCAATTACTGCAGGCTTTAACTTTGGATTCCCATTGGAAGTTTTATCCCAATCTTCCTCGGTGATAAGCCCTGAGACACATCTGAACCTCCTTCTTTCTGTTATTCTCTTATTCTGTGCTCAGAGAGAATAAAACAATCTCAACTTTAGATAAGGAAATGAAATATATTCTTAAAGGGGAAACTGCTGCCAGCTTCTCTTTCCATCATCCTCTCCGTACAACAAAACTGACACACCTGCCAAAAATAAATAAATAAATAAATAAATAAATAAATAAATAAGAAATTAAAAGAAAAAGAAAAGTCAGTACTTTTGGCTAGTCTGTTTTTTGGGCTTACTTAAGGTCAGGACAGATTCCATCTTAATTAACGCCTATTTGTTTAATGTATTTATGAGCCCAGAGCAGAAATAATGTTTGTAGCCAGCATCAACTGGGTACTTGCAGTGTGGGTGCTTCTGCTTAATGAAAGTGAGAGTGAGACTTAAAGAATGATTCTTTTCTGGTTGGTTGGAGACCTTCCATAATAAGACAGTATTTTGGACATAAGATAACTTTTCAAAAAGATCTGCCAGAGGTTATATCACTATATTAGCTTCCTTTAGTTAATTATAATCAAAACAATTATTGCTATTTTATGATAAGCATTGAGTTCAACATGGCTTCCCTTTGGCTATTAATGCCAGCTTCTACTTAATAATATAATTTAAACCAAATCCAGTGCCCATCTACTTCAAAAAGCCTAGAAAGAATCACAATGGTCAGTCTTAGAAGGAAAAAAGTTAAAATTCTAAAGTGCCTCAGAGCAACTAATTATCTAGTTTCAAGGGAAAACAACAACAACAACAACAAAAAAAAAACCCATGTCCAAAGGATTCATCCTTTGAGCTCCATTTACTGTGTGATTCACATTATACTTTTCTATTTTCCAGCTGTCTCGAAGTAGGAGTCCTTCTCCAATAAGATGTACCTTGCCAAGTAAGTGGAATAATTAAGATGGATCAAGTTTTCTGCTTTTCAATATTCTTTCTAATACTCAGAATTTTGCAGCAAGATGACTTTGTGGCTTCCTAGGGAACATCTGTTCCCTCAACCTCACACCATTCATTTCTGGGCCCTCTCGCTGATGGTACTCACGTGGATTCCATTGGTTATATAGGAGGAGCCTCCACTTGAGAGGTTTAATTGCTGTCAACTTAGACTGATTACCCTTTTACATGTAGGCACTTCCCAAAGAAATTCTAAGAAGGTGACTGTAATAACTTTTTTTTTCTCCATAGGATTTTAAAAGCACTCAGCATGTTCCTCTGCCACAGTACAGCATACCAGCCAGTGTCCTCAGCGCCTCCATCTGCCTGCCTTGTCTGCCTCCAACCTCACTTAATATGATGTGTAAAGGCAATTCTGTGTACCACTCCACACAGAGAGTTAAATGCTTCGGCTTAGTGCATTTGTAACTTAGATACATTGCATTTTATTTTATAGGTACAAATTCCATTAATTTCATAAAAACAATTGCATAGGCATTTAGGATCATATTCATTTGCAGCAAAATCTATTACAAAGGTTGAGGATTTCCATCCTGAAATACTAGGCTCTTTTATAGCAACTTGAAAAAAAAAAAAAAAAAGGACATCTTAATCATGCTGATTCCGAAAGAAACGGCAAGTCATTTTAGTTTGCTGAATGATCATAAATGTTATAAATATCAGCTTTTAATCTGTAATCAAAATTGAGTGCTTTAATTACACTGTAAGGTTTGGACAACAGCCCCAACCTCAGTTGGGGAACTCATATCAGTATCAGTGGTTTGAGGCTAAGCATGGATGATTTAAGAGAATATAATTAGTTGGCTAGCTTCTCTGTTCTTACTTTGAGAGCACTCAGTTTGCTTTAAATGAATAGTGAATGTTGAATTTACTGAGTTCAGAGGATATTCTTGCTTTATAAGTGCAAAGCAATGATTTGCTTAGAAGCTATCTTTGAGATCAAGGTTAAACATCTTATCTTCTAGGAACAGTTCAAACTCTTTTAATGCATATGCTAAATTTAAATGTTACCTGGGACCTGCTTTTTACCTACTGAACCTACTTATTTGCAAATTCAGAGCTCCTTTGAACTCCATCTGACTAAAATACCTAAATCCAAAGCATCATTTATTAATTGTAAATTGAGCTTAGCTCCCTTCACTTCTTCACTGTGGATTATTTTAAAAGTTCACAGTCAAGGTAAGAACAAGCTATTGCTTTCTCAAAGTAAATTTTCTTTCTGCTTTTCTTTTTTCCACTTTCAAGCCAGCCTTACACACATGCCTCTCCATGGACTGCTTTTTCCATGTCTTCTAGAGAGAAACTTTGAATTGGCTACAGCTCAGTTTGCATAAGCTCAGTGCCAAAACCACTGTTGCTTTTCAGGTGGGAAAAACAAAAATAAAAAACAACCAAAAAACCCCCAACTTCCTCAGAGCATCTTGCCCCTGTGTGGCAGGTGGGAGGAACCCCTTGCTCTCTACCCTTGGGTCCAGTGATCACCAGCTCATTCTGAGTTGTGAGTTTAATTTTTCTCCCTCCCTGTGCATTTGTATTATCATCTCTTTGGGGGCAGGTGGTGTGTTGTAAGGAGCACTCATTAGCTTGCTTTGTGGCCCTGAGCATGTAACTTCACCTCTTTGAACTTCAGTTCCATGGTAGAGAGAGCAGTTTGGGGGAAAATAGGGTTTTTCTTAATCATACTAGACTCAGTGCCTCTTTTATAGCAAATACTTTGTTCTGAATATCTTGAAATGAAAGCCAAAGTTAATGTAATTTATATGCACATATAATTTTATCTGAAAAAATAAAGCAGAAGAAAGTAAAAGCAATTTTTTAATAAAAATAAATTGTTTTTAAATGGAAGAGAATGGTGCTACCACTGTAGAAGATAAAGTTAAGGCATTAAGTGCTTAGTTTTCTTCAGTACCTGAATGTGGAATCACCAGCTATAGCTGTAGATCAGTGTGTGTTATATTGGCAACAGGAGATCACAGTATTGCCATTGGAGACGACTTTCTGAAATGGTGAACAACTCTTGGGAATGTTTTGAACAAAATGTCTTGCCTGGTTTACATGGAGATTGCATTCCTGGACAATTTGGTGCATATTAAAACCATGTAATAGTTACTTTGTGTTGTATGTTACTCAGTAAGGAATAAGAATGTCAACATGGCGGAATTTTCTTTTTTCTGGAGCCAGATGTATAATCTAATTTGGGAAAAGGTCACACATAGCTCAGTTATTTGCTCTCAATCCTATCTGGCCACTTTTCATTTCTCAAGTTTCCTATTTGAACCATAACTACACAGGGAAAGCTGAATAGCCCGGAATGATGTTGGGAAAGAATCCACGAAACCTGTATCTGACCTGTACTCACTTCCTCTGGGCATGTACCTTAGCCTTAGACACTGGAAAAATGAAAAGCTCTTATTTTGTACTCTGGGTAAATGTTAGTCTCTGTAATATTGGCTTGACATCTAATAATAAAATCAAGAAAAAGTGCTGTTGTAACTGTGAATTCTTTGCAATGAAATGCTTTCTTTCCAGATTCCCAGGTTCAGTGACATCCTTCGCAATTTCTAATCTGTGAGGCTGAACCATAACCACACATTCATTCAGGATATATTGACTGTTCCCTCCTCTGAGGTCAGGCCTGAGATTGCTGCAGTTCCACAGTGCAGCTTACTTGGTAGCTCTATTTTATTTTATTCATAACTCATATTGTCATATTCAAGGTGCTCTCTTTGAGCAGTGCTTCATTTTCATGGGGTTTGTTGTTGTTGTTGTTAGGTGCCATCGAGTCGGTATCCGACTCATAGCGACCCTCATAGGGTTTTCAATGGCTGAGTGCTTCGGGATTTCCTTGGGAGTGGATTGCCAGGCCCTTCTCCCATTTTTGCGGTGCTGGGAATTGAACTCGGGACCTCAGAGACTGCAGTGCAGCGCTCTACCAACTGAGCTAAATCCCAGTCCCGTCATGGGGTTTACATGTACATTATTTCAGCTGTATCCCACAACTATGTATGTCTTCAACTTTATAGACATGGGACCTGTTCATCCAATACACTCCGTAGTCTTGTTTCAAGGTTTTCTTTAACATTTACAATAAATCTCTATCATGTTTTCTTTTGTTCCTTCATAGCATATGGTTCAGTTCTTTTTATATTGGCATGTTCATTTATTCATTCATACACTTCCTGACTACTTTCTCTGTGCTTACTCTAATAGTATATACTTCTATAGATAAAGGGGTGGAAGAGGTGCTGCTGTTTATGGAATTTAATGTCATATGCAATTGGTGATTTTCCTATCATGGTGATTTTCCTATTGTTGGTGATTTTACTATCATGCAGAGCAGATTGTTGTTGTTAGGTTCCCCAGAGTTGGATGCAACTCACAGCAACCCTCGTAGGGTTTTCAATGGCTGTTTCAGGATTGCTTTGGGAGTGGATTGCCAGGTCCTTCTCCCATTTTTGCGGTGCTGGGGATCAAACTGAGGGCCTCGGTACAGTGTGGTACTCTACCAACTGAGCTAAACTCCAGCCCCACAGAGCAGATATAAGGGAAGAAAAAAATAGAGTCAAGATTCCAGTAAATTTAAAGGAGAAAAAGTTATATATCAAGTGAGGATATTTTTCCTCATTGTGGTAGATATATTTTGACATTTTTGCCAACATCTTTTGTCAAAACAATGATCTTAAACTTAACATCTTTCCATAAATGTTTTGTTTATTTAATACTTTATTTTATTTCATTTTTATTAGTAACTTTTAGTGTATGACTCAATGAGTCTAATTATGACATTTCCATGCATGCATTTCATTGCATATTGCTCATGTTCATCATCCCCTTACCCTCACATTACCTTTCTCCCTCTCTCCTCTCACCCTACCCATTTAATTGAGGATTTGAAAACATTAATTTATCAGGCAAATATCTCTACATAAAGAAAGCTCTGAAAGAGAATAGTAGAAGAATGGTGTGGTGAAGTACACATGGGAATGTAACTCAATTTTATGTCATCTACAGGTGAATTACTCAGTCATTTAACAGATCTCTGTTGAGCTTATAATCCTGGTATCATTAATAATAAAATGAAGATCAGTTATAATACTTCCCATTACCACAGCTGTGTGTACAATCTACTATATTCCTGTCCAACAGGGCAATTTGCAGACCATTCTAATTTGCTTGTAGGGACCCCACAAATCCTGATGTGTGAGTCACATCTTTGCCAATAGCATTCTGTAAAGTTAGGGTTGAGTGGAAGATTTCTTAGTAAGTATTGCTTTGAATGATTTCATACTTACAATTAAGGTGTTATGGAGCTTTTAAGAAACTAGCATTACAAACTGCATTAGGTCATTGAAAAATGATTCCAGGAACAATATGGATAAGTGACATTTAATATATGCCACTTAAATACCAAAACACTGTGTTGGTCTTAATACAGTGAGTGAACAGAGGCCTTGAAAATAAGACAGGAGCTAATTTTATTATTTCAAAATGACATGCAATAGGGCAACTTCACACTTAAAAAAGTGCCCTCTGGGGGGTCAGCATGAGCATCATACTTTCCATAATATCCTTGACAACTGCCCATCGAAACTGGGCAGCTATTTCTTTTCACTGGCTTGGCAAGAAATGAATATGACAGAGGAGCATCTTACAGGCTTGTTTCTACATAGTTTAAGGCATTTAAAATGTTTAGTGATACAAATGAAATAGTGTGTTGAGGTGTAATGTAAATCTATGTTAGAAGAGCCGTGTAGTAATTGGACAATTTTCAGAAGATCTTGAGTGTCATTTTATGAATCAGACCTTTTAGCAATTGATTTCTGATGTTGAGGTGCTGGAGGTGGGGCCTGACATCCCTCCTACTTAGATCTGTCTTCTCAGACCAGGGAATATCAGAGTGTGTCTTAAAATAGTACACTTCAGGAATGGCCTCATTACTCTGTGGGTCATGAGTTTAAATTTAGAGTGGAACAAAACTATTTCTTCATTCTTCACTTATTCATTCGGGGAACATTTGCTATTGTTTTGTTACATGATGTTCCAGGTGCCATGTTAGACCCTGAGGATGCAATGATGAACAAGACTTTTGGTTGTGGAGAGAATGCTTTCAGCAGTCCTTGGCAGTGTGATGGGATGGGTCTGTGATCTCTCTGACAGATGGGGTAGTGACTGCTAATGGCCTCTTGTTTGGGAGATAATAAATATTAAGTCCATAATGTTGTCAGGGAGTTGAATCAGTGTCTTCCTTGGCACTGTCACCTGAAAACCTAGACTTACCACCATGTGATAATTCATTCAGAGCTTTGGGCAGGAACTTTCCTGGTTCAGTGTGACATACAGTGAGAATGAACCTGAGAAAACACAGGTGTCATGAATAATGTGCTGGAAATGGCAAGCAGTGTTCAAAAGACTTTGCACTCACCCTTAAGAAAGGGGCATTGCCTCGAGGAGAGAAGGCACAGGGTCAGAGTTGGAGACTCCACTTTCTCCAAGGAGATGGCTCTAATTTTATGCTTGACCTTTCACTTGTAGAGCTGTACTCAAATGGAGCACTTTGAAGGACATCAGAACACAAATGCGAATAACCTGGAGGACAAGGTTTTGGATTTTTCCTGAAAGTCATATGGCTGGAGGGAATGAGGACAGCCTTTTCGAGCCCCTGGTATGTGGTTAGGTTGGGCAGGGCGTGTAACAGGAAGCTTTTTCTCTTTGGGTGGGGTGGTCAACGGCATGAACCAGGAGGACATGAAAAGCAGGTTTCATTTTTTCACTGTTGTGTTTGGCATGAGTGTAGCTTATTGGCTAGTGAGAGAGTTCTTCTCTACAGAAGCTTTACCTTGGGACTTGTCATCTCTGATCCAAGATGTGTTTGCATCCATACTACATCCTGATGGTTACGACACTTCCTTGTTTCAAACTACTGGCTTTATTGTGATGCGACTCCTGTTCTTTCCTGGTTTAATTTGAATTGCTTACCTAAACAAAAAAAATTCTTCTAGATGTTATAAAAATGATAGCATAATTTAATATGTTTTTTGGTAACTCAACAGAAAATTTAACATGCTCTTAAGTTTCCCAGAATGTCTTCAGTAGAATAATAATAATCCAACATTTACCATGTACCAGACATTGTATTAAGCATTTTACATTAATAACCCCATTTTACAGATGGAGAAACTAAGGCTCAAGGTCATTGTTAAGTAACCTGTCCTAGGTCACATAGCCAGTAAATGTTGGAACAAAGGTTCAAAGTCAAGTTACCTGATATTGAGCTCATCTTCTTTTTACTAATTTTATGGGATGTCAATATAATGTGGGTGCTGGGGTTTAGCTCAGTTGGTAGAGTGCTGCTCTGTGCTCTCTGAGACCCTGGGTTCCATCCCCAGCACCACAAAAATGGGAGAAGGATGTGGCAACCCACCCCTGAAGCAATCCTGAAACAGCCATTGAAAACCTTACTTAGGGTCCTTATGACTCGGACTGACTCAACAGCACCTAGCAACAGCAATATAATGTGGAATGAAAAAAAAAGTGTCCAGTGGTCAGATAGGTTTAGAAAATACTGAGTTAGGTACGTTGAACAGGCCTGCTCTTAATGTTCCACTGTGCAGAGAATCTCAGAAAGAGACTATCTCATGCAGCAGTCCCAGAACTTATTTTGCCACGAGTCTCTCTTGTTCATGGAGCTCTTCCAGAAGCTGTTCTTTGAAAGCCCATTTCAGGGTATGCTTCCTTAGGATCCATTTTTTGTTTGTTTTTGAATTAAAGATGCTGCTGACCTTTTGGAGTTGTGTCTCAGCAAATTTAAAAGTGAAAGAGACTCTGACTCCATCACCTGATAAACAGAATTTTCATGCAATAAATTAGTGCTATGGTTTGGATATGGTTTGAGTACACTCTGGGGTTACATGCGTTAAAGTTTAACTCCCATTGTGAGGCATTAAGAAGGTAGAAACTTAATCCCAATATAATGTGTATAGATGAGGATTTTTGGAGATTATTAGGATTAGGTAATGTCATTAAGGTGGAGGAAGAGGGCATGAAAAGCAGGTTATAAGAAGAGGAAGAGGGCTGGAGATGTAGCTCAGTGGTAGAGTACCTGTCTAGCATGCACAGGCCCTGGGTTCAAACTCTAGTACCACAAAAGAGGAAAATACCAGAAGAGACATATAAGCACACACGTGTACCCTATCTCTTCCCATGTGATGCTCTGTGCTGTCGGGGGATTCTGCCAGTGAGAAGGCCATCACAAGATATGGCCCTTAGACCTTGCACCTACAGAACCTTAAGTCAAAATATACCTCTTTTCTTTATAAAGTAGCTTGCCTCCATGTTTTCATTATAAAAATAAAAAATGTATTAATATAATTAGCTGCTAAATAAAAGACCTACCCAAGAAATCTCTTATTTAGTGGTTCTGTGCTTATCTTTTCCTTTTGTCTACTTTTTATATCCAGTGAATTGCATCATGAAATAAAATTCCTTTGATCCACAACATTTATGTCAGTGTTTTGTATCCAGCACTTGCTTTTTCTCTTAAATCCCTTGTCTTCTTATACCTTTTCATTTTCACTTCTATTTTCTATCCTTGGTTCTTTTCTGATTTCACTTTGCAGTTTCAGTTTCCCTCATTTCTTTGATACAAATCCATTCACACTTCTTAAGTATAGGCACATAGCCTTTAACATAATTATGAGGCAAAGAAAGACATAAACACATATTTGAACACACTGAATAGCATTTCATATAAAGATTAATTTATATCTTGATTCATATAATGCATTAATTTTACAAAAATGACAAATTTTCCAACTTTCTGAAAATTTGGGTTGTTAAAATATAACAATTTTAAAAATTACACTTATTCTCAGTTTGAACTATGGTTATTCTTAGATCTTGAGTCATTTCAATGAAAATATTGGTTAGTGTTCCCCAACCTTATTTGATGATGAAAATTCTTGGCATGCTTACCACAGATAGATTCTTGGATTCCCTGTAAGCTTACTGAATAAGAATCTCTAGGGCCATCTGTACTTTCAACATCACAGGTAGGTTTGAAAAACACTGCTCTGCACCAAGCTTTAAAAGCCCTTGAGCAGAATGTCACAGAAATAATTTATTGCATGTATTATGCTTCCTCCAAATTTCTAAATGGAAAATGATGTAAATTAAAAATTTCTGCATATGTTAAACTGTTTGCCTCAACCTAGAAAGAGGTAAAGTACTAAAAATGGACTGTATTTATCTACATACATGTTGTTGTTACGTGCTGTGGCATCCATATCTGACTCATAGTGACCCTACATCCAACAGATGAAACACTATTGTCAGTGCTTCTCTACCATTCATAGGATTTTCAATGGCAGATTGTTTGTAGGGAGTGGGTTGCTGGGTCCTGCTCCCAAGCCTACAGTATCTGGTGTTCTCAGGAGGTTTCCCATCCAAGTACTAACCAGGCCTGACCCTGCTTAGCTTCAAGATCTGACAGGATCGGAGGCCACAGTGCTACTATAGCTGCAGGCATCTACATACATACATACAAACATACATATATATGACAAATTATGGGTCATGCAATTAAATTTTCAATAAAAGAAGAATCTGGAACAATAGTTTTATTTCTCTTCCTTAGAGGTCAAACTTTTCTCTTGTGTTTCATTTTGGAGCTTCTTTGTTGAGCTGTCCGAACGCATATTTCTTACTAAACCTAGAAGTCATTCTATCTTGTAGTTCTGTGTTGACCATGTGTAATTGAAAGTTGGAATCATAGTTAAAATGATGAGTCTCCAAGGGTTGCAGTTTGAATAGTCCAGGTCATCTGCCAAAGGGAGCTAGAAGTCACCTGGATGAACCAGACTTGGATTTTTGGAAAAATCCAAAATGAGTAAAAGTGACATTCAAATATTAGACTTCACAGGTGGCCTGTCTCTAATGGAATTTCCCCAAACATTGAACAAAGAAATTTGACCTTTTCTATTTACTTGGAAAAATCCCAAAAGTCTCAAAGAGAAGACTGGAAATGAACTTGCTTCTGTTTTCATTCGTGAAATCCACAATATTTTTTCTTTTCTTTCAGAGTTCAATATAATTTCTCATTACTACAATATCTTAATGTTGAAAAGTTGATTCTATAAGCCTCCAGGAAAGATCCAAGTGTAACCCCAGTTTGAGTATGACAGCTTTTGAAGTACATGGGCTAACTGTTCTAAAATATATAGTTGGTGGAAAAGAGAGTTTCTTCTTAATGTTCTCCTTGTCTAGATTGAGTTTTTCTTCACTGAATAGCCAACAGTGGCAATATATTATAAAATGACATTGATTATTGGAAACCAAAGTTGTAACATTTCTTGGGATGACCTCTTCTTCCCTAACCAACTTGATCTACTATGATTGGAGGAAATTCTAGGGCTCATAAATCAATCCTAATCTTTGATCCTCTCAGGGTCTCTGGGTCACAAAAGCCTGGAGTTTCCCTGGGAAATGTACAGAGTTAACCACAAGATGGCAATGTTGTTTAGGAAATGAGAGGATACTGGCAGGCAGGGATAATATTTGAATTGAAAAATAAATAGCAAATCCTCTGACAACATCTACTACTTAATTACTGGTTTTACTGCTCTATAAATTTGGAGAATAACTTAAATTGGCAGAGGACGGTCAGGCATAAAATAAAAGGAGTATGATAGAAAATGTTATGTGTTAAATAACTATGTTATTATATCGGATAAAGGATTCATGCAATTGATTCTGGTAAGGCTCCAGAAGCAATTTTTCTGCTCAAGCAACCAACCAACAACAACAAAAACTTTTGGTACTGTAAAAAAATGCAATCTAGCACTATCATCTTATCAACCTAGAGTTCTTAATGAGATACAATGAAGTTTGTTAATAAATGTTTGGGATATAGGTTTTTGCTCTTAAACATGGAAAAGGAGAAATTGATGGCTTATTTCATCATCCTCTAAAGATTTCCAAGATTTTCCAAATGAGGAACTTTTTTGATGTGGCCCAAACTCCCCAGGTCCTAGGCAGGAAGCTCCATTTCAGAAACTTGTAGAGTTATTTCAAGCAAAGCTTTTAGTTTTCCTCTGGAAGATGGAATTACACGGCTAAGCAACTCTCAAAGAAATTTCAGGGACACACCAGAATGAGTTTCTAGAGTGTTTGAAAAGCCCCAATTCTGTATGAAAACAAGAAAAATTTATAGCATTAATAATAATTTTTTAAAAAGTATATCACTGCAGAAGTAGAAATGTTTCGTGTAAAAATATAGATTTCCAGTTCGGCTCCCCTAGGTCTGCTTAAACGTGTTTTTTTTTCTTTTGTTGCTGTTGTTTGTTTTTAGTAAGCTAATTATTTATTAAGCTAATTAAGCTAGTCAGAGAACATTACTCTTAAAATTTGGCTTTATAGTTAGTGAATTGTTAAACATACCAGCAGCCAATTGACATTATAAGCCATTGTAAATCTAGAACTGTAACGGCATTTACCGTATTTGTATTTAATCTTAATAAGAAGATCCTGCGGATGGTGTTAGGCAGAAGTCATCCTTGGTAAGGTGCCTGTCTGTCTTAACCAGTCCAGTGTACTTGAACCTTTGCCTTTGAGCCAATCCAGGAAAGGGCAAGGAAAAGTTTCAAATGTGAAAGATGTCAGGAAAGAGGTCAGTATTAAAGGATAGATTGAAGTATGTGTGTGTCAGGCTCAAAAAGAGAAATACCTTATGTTCTCATACGTGGCAGCTGAATCTTAAAGGAAGAAAAAAAACTTATACATAAGTAGATATATAAAAATGCACGATTAAACTTAGTGAAGAAGGGAAAATATAAGGAGTAGAAAGGAGGGAGTGGACTAGCAAAGGGAATTGAAGGTTGTGGGAGATGGGAAGGGGAGGAGAAGTGATGAAAAAGGACAAAGGGGGAGAAGATAATGTAAACGATGCAACTCCATGAGCACAGGAGGAAAACAGGGGAACATAACCCAGAGATGCATACGATTTTTACTAAATATTAGCCAAAAGTTTCCATAAACTTTTTAACTTGATGAAAGTATAACCAAAAGTGATGTAATGATTGCATAATGGAAAAACCAAATGCTGTTTTACTCTGCGCCCCACCAACATTTATCAATAAAAGGGGAAAAATAAAGTATATGTGTGTGGCAAAGATTTCCAAAGAAATCTCTTTGCTAGTTTTGCTACTGATAGATGTCTCTCTATCGAGAAGACAAGGACAGGTAAGAAAGGGGTGTCCATGTCTAGTTGTATGGATTTTGTTTTTCACAACCCCAGGGAGCATCTCTCATTTGGATCACCGCTGCTTAAAGCGCCAGTGGAGAAGGAGCCTTGGCCAGAATGTAAATTGGTGTACTGCTTCCTTCGAGAAAGTCTTGCTGCTACCAAAAACAAAAACAAAATCAAAATTAACCAACTAGACAAAAACCTGGACTAAACAATATGCTTAGGGACACAGTTGATATATTTCAATGGAAGCTTGTTATGGAACTTTCAACCCATAAGCAAAGTGTCGGGATTGGCAGTAGCCCTGCTCTGAACAGACCCTGCCGAGAACAGTATCCCTTGGAATTGTGCAATACCCAAGAGCATGCAGTGGACCTGGGTAAGACGTAGTGACTTACTTTAGTGACATCATCAAAAGTCTTTGGAAGACTGGTTTAATGACATTGTCAAAGTTCTTGGAAAGCCTCAACTAAGAAGAGATTATTACAACCATTTTTTGCTTTCTCCCTTTTAAGCCATATTTTTTTCAAACAGGGCTCCTGCCTTTCTTCTGAGATTCTTCAGAACGAGAATGATGGAGAAGCATTTGGACTAGGCTGAGGCAAGCTGGTTAATTGCATTGGATGAAAATAACTCAGTGATAGTTTAATGAAATATTTAAAAAGTGAAAAAATATCTATGATGAATAGTGTCAACATTTTAAAACAGGTTGATAGTGGTAACACATTCTCATTCTGAATCCACACTGGGTTGTCTGCAAATCAACTGAATTTGGTGACTGTCAGTGGGCTTTGAGGGAAGGGCACTTTTGTGATCTATGTTGTTCAAAACATCATGTTGGAAACAAAACCCCAAAAATCAAGTTGCTTATACCAGATGCAATTACATTTGTCAATAACTTTTCTCTGTTGCCACAAAAATCAAGCGTGTTAGATGTAAGGGATAATGAAGGTTGCCCAGTTTCACTTCCTATTGGCATGGCACTCTTCCATGGATCTGATCAATACACTTACATTTTATTCCTAGGAGTGTTTAGTCTTCACCAGGGACCACAGACTGAATTGCCACTCTGATATGCCAACATCACTACTGGCTGCCCTAAAAAGCACATTGAGTCTCTCACTGCAGCCATGAATAAAAATGTAAAGGAATTCAACAGCAGGAGACTGATTTTATTTGCACAAACTATAATCCCCAACATTCATACTGAAAGAACATCTTGTGTCAAAAAGACAGACATTTCCCTGGGAAAGCATATGATAATGGAGGTTTGTTGATTACTGGACACAGTCCCACTGTACAATCTCTGACACAGCTTTCTGAAATTTGTGTCTTGTTTGGCTTTAGTCTCCCTACACTGGAGAGTTGCCCAAAGGAGCATTAACCTCGCAATTGCAGGATGGTGTAGCACATACTAGCATTTGAGTAATCTCTGCTTTGAGAAACTGAGTACATTTTTATAAAGAGACCTCAGAAAGTCATTCCATTTGGAGACAATCCTGATGTCCCACTAAGCCGCCTCTCTGGGAACATCCCTTTTCCCAGAGCAGTAAGCACATTGAAATGAAATCATTAATTTCTAAGTATTCTGAAAAGTGATAACAAAGTTATTTGAATGGAAGGAAAGTTTCTTCTCTTCTTTTCATGAACCTGTGGTCCATATGCCTGTAACCAAGAGGATCAGCAGCCAGGGTCTGCTTTGACTTTTAAGGTTGGAACAGACTAGGACCAATTTTGGGTTGCTGAGGTCAAACTTGAAATGAACGAGGAAAATGACAAAGCAAGACCATCTCCCAAATAAAACAATTTAGTGTCTGTTATTTTCAAAAAGTACTATTAGTAACTTCAGGAAAAATTAGAATTTTACTGTACTCCCTTAAGCTTTTAGTTTAGACTGTTAAATTTTTTGTTTTCAATTATAAATGGGTGTGTACCATAATTTCTTCAAAGTGCTAGGTCTTTAAAGCCAAAATAACATGTATGGGAGTAAAACATGAAGCCAATCTGTCCACTGAGGCCTTCACAGAAAGTGGTCAACCTGTGCTTCTTCCACAGCTTCTTGTGACAGTTTCCAGAATTTTCCATGAGTTAGGGGCCTGCTTTTTATTACCAGAAACCTTGGCCCAAAGACTAGACCCCTGACTATATGTCTTGTGTTCCTTTTGCTCCTGTTCTTTACTGTGACAATTGCTTGACCGGGAGCCCTCTCCACAGTGGGTGGCCCTTGCTGTGTCTCAGGTAGACAGTACTGACTCCAGTGTCAACCCCAGTTCCACCACTCTTGCTTGTCTGGGGAATTCCAGCCACAAGGCCACCCTGCACACATTGTCCTAGAGCCTGGATGGAGCCACACCAAACCCTGGGAGGACAGTGGTGGTAAACAGAACACTCTGGGCTTTGTCGAGGGAAGACAGCTAGGTGTCTACCTCATCCCTTCCCTTGGGCCAGACTTTGACAGCAGCAGACTGCTGATACTCCCAGCAAAACGTGGGCCTTGAGACAATGAAGGAGACTGAGGGGTTGGTTGAGATGAAGACGCTGCCCTTTCATAGAGCTGGTTCTCTCCTAGCTTAGGGCTAGCACCTTCCAGAACCAGCCCAAGGATTGTGGGCTTTGACCCATCATGCCCAAGTGTACAGATACCCTCTTTACCACACACTCTGAGGTGGCAAAGGCTGGAGGCAGGCTGTGGGCATTTTACCTTGAATGTGTGAAGTATTTTGCCCCAGAACTGCTCAGTGAGAACCAGCTCCCCATCCTTTGCACAGCAGGACCCCGCTGTGTGGTACGTAGATTCAGGGCTCTTGAGTAGCAATCTCTGCTATTCCCATGACTTCCTTTGTAAACTTAGGGAGGTCACATGACTTTATAGACACTTTTTTCCTTGTCTTTTTTGAGGTATAAGGAGGTTGAACCCAGGGCCTCATGTGTGCTTTGCAAGCACTCTACTACTGAGAGGCACTCCTTGCCCAGTTTTTACTATATATATTTTTTTCCGAGATAGGGTCTCACTACGTTGCACATCCTGCCTCTGACCTTGAACCTGTCATCCTCCTGCCTCTGCCTCCCAAGTCCCTGCGATTACAGGCATGTGCCACAGCACCCAGCAAGTCTCATTTTCTTAATGGATAAAATCAGATGTTTGTGAGAACTGAATTTGAAACAATATAGAACAGATGGTAAATACATGCTCTGAGAACACAAATCTCCACAGAACATCAAAGGAGCAGCTGCGAAAGTTAGCCGTTGTTTCTTGCTGAAGAAGCTGAGCATCGTGTTCCCCAAGTAACCCACACTGCCAGCCCTCTCCCTTTCTCCCATGGTGCCGCTGCTCATTTCCCTCATGTCCCCAAGTCTTCAGGTGTGTTTTCTAGCCTGCAGTTCCTGACCATGGGCTGTCATGGGCATTCCTTAGACATCCTGGAACTTTACTGGGGAGCAGGACCCTGCATTAGTCTGGGAGAACTGAGCAAGTGCATAGATTGCTGTGACAGACATGTTTTTCCTGTGAGCCATAGTGAATACATGTCACTGCTGCTGCATTAGAAGGAATTAACATTTTTGAAAGATAATAGTTAAGAAGTGTGTATAAAAGACTAAATGATATATATTGTTTTGATAGAAAAGGAAGCAGATATCTTTAATAGGAAAGGAAGCAGAAATACCCTAAAAAAGCTAGATTTTTTAATGTATCACCACAAAGAAATTGCAAATGATTGAGATGATGGTTATACTAATTATCTGACTTGATCTTTAATATCAAAACATTACATTGTACCTCATACAATTGTACAATTATTATGTATCAGTTTAAGTAAAAGTGCCTGCAGCCACACCACTGTGGTGTCCAATCCCATCAGATCTCAGAAGCTAAGCAGGGATTGGCCTGGTTAGTACTTGGATAGGAGATCACCTGGGGACACCAGGTGCTGTAGGCTTGATAGAAGGACCTGGCAGCCCACTCCCCTAAAACAATAGGCCATTGAAAACCTTATGAATAGCAGAGAAGCACTGACAATAGTGCTGGGCATGGCACAGTGTCAGATAGTGTTTCGTTCTGTTGTACACAGGGTCACTATGAGTCAGATCTGACTCAACGGCATCTAACAACAACCACAAAGTAAAAGCCAAGAAGAAAGAGAGGAGAAAGAAAGAAAGAGAGAGAGAAAAAAACTATATCAGAAGTACCTTGCTGTAATATTTTCATCCTATTTTGAGATACTTTGCATGATTATAAGAAAAAAACCAAAAATTTATGAAGAAAACTTCTCATCTAATGATCTTCCCCCAGCACATAAAGAATGCGTGGGCACTCAGGACAAACACCCATACACCAATTCCTTCAGTAATGAGACTGTTCTGCAAAGACTCTCCCCATCCTCTACTAGTGGAAGTAACTGGTGTAATTTCTCGCCTGCTCTGGCCTGGAGCTCTGAAGACAGGACACAAGGCCAGAGCATGGCTTGTTCTGATGTGAAATGGAAGTATTTCCTAGAACTGTTTTGCCTAGTCTAATGGAATTCAAAAGCTAAAGGCATTATCCTCCTACTCCATGGATGCAAAAGCTTTGCAAAGTACAAATGGCCATGGCTCCGCCCCCTCCTATTTTCCTATGAAAACAGATGAAAATGGAGTCCCCACCCTAATTATGTTAGAGGAACTTTAGAGAACATTCGCTTCAATGATGTGCTATTTTAATATTTAGTTTGCTAAATCCTTTGCCTGGCTGGTCTCACTTTTAATAACTAAAAACTTCTAATAATTAAAAAAATAACTCATCTACATAAACACTGGCAGTGCACAAGCTTGTGTTTCATTTGGAGCCCGGCTTGAAGAAATGGCAGGTTGGGGGCTCTTTTTTCAGCATGAACCTGCAGGGGCTTGTTACCGGGCCTCTGCCTCTCTGACTGCCATATGCTTTCCCCACTGCAACTTTAATCAAGACCAGACTTAGTCTGATGTGAAATAAGATCTGAAGGCCCTGAGAAGTCATTCTAATGAAACTGGAGCAGCTGGAGCCCACAGACTGAGAGAAGTGGATTTCGAAACATCATTTCGATTTTAGATTTCCAGTCCCTTCTTAAAGGGAACACAGCTCAAATCTTGGGGCCCTGAAAATGTTGCCTGAACTCTTGGGGCTTCTCATGAACCTGAACTTGGCTTATAACTAGGAAGTGACAAATGACTTTTGGGATGATGAGATTGTTGGGTCTGCAGTCAATCTGGTTCAGTAGGGTTTACGTGTGGTTTCCTTAGCGACTTAGCACAGAAGAACAACGAACATTGTTATAGGTCAAGTCCTGCATGGGAGTCTTTTTGAGAATTGATTTTAATTAAATCAGACCAATAGAACCACAGTGAGGCCTTATGGGGAATCGAGAAAGCTGCAAATAAAATGTCCTTGGCACGAAATGAAATGAGAAATTAGGTCTGGAGCTTTAATAGGGCTTTGTGCATGCTTGGGGAGAACAGAAGGCAGAAACAGAGGCAGCTGGGCTTGGCATGGGGGGCATCTCTGTCCAAACTTTGCTCTTGTGTTAGAGTGAGAAACATCAGTATGTCTAGAGAGCAGTGCCCATTGCTTGGGACAGCCTGGCTTTTCAGCCCTTGGTGGAAACATCTGGAATTTTTCCCATCTACTTGCTCAGTGGAAAGAGAACTAGCTGGAAATATTGAATCCTTTCCTCTAGGCCTGTCACTTCCTAGTTTATGACCCGTGTCTCTTTGTTCATTGTACAAGGGAAGTAGAAAGGTCGCCCAGGCCTATTTCACGTGGAGCTCATAAGAGACACCTATGGGAGGAAGCAGAACACTTGGACCCTTTGGGTTATTAGAATTTAGCAGCTCTGATGGAGGCCTGTCTAGTCAGATGTGCAAAGAACGTGCCTGTGTTTGCAATGAACTGATATGCTCGGCCTCCAAAGCTCCTCTCATTCCCAACACTTTGGAAAATGGGACTTACTCATCCTAACCCAATTTACACTCATGAATTAAACTTATTCATGTGTAAAGCAGTGCCCCAGGGAATAAGTTTTTAGTATTTTAAGTTTCTTCTTTTCTTTCCCCTACTTTTCTCCAACATGGTACCCAAGTGAGTGTGGGATGGGCAACTTGAGATCTTGTACTGGTCTTTTGGAATGCATAGCTTGTGTCCCCTGGCCTGATCTTGTCCTTGAGGGGTTCTGCTGGCATTTCAGCTAATGTTGGTGGGTTATACATGTGTGATCTAGTCTTTCTCAACAGGTCAGGGTCTAGATGATCCTCCTTGCCTTTCTCTCTTGTGGATCCCTGCCATGGGTCCCTCCAGTAGCCAGCTCGGATTGTCTACTCTGCATTTAAAGGCTGGTGGTACTTGTTTTCCCCAACAATATAGGCATCTTGCAGGCCAACTTGTTTCAACACAACATCTGTAAAACAACAGGAAACTAGGGGGCTCAGAGGGCAGGCTGAACCCTGGACTGTCTAAGCATTACTACTTGCTATTTTCCAGGTAACCTCAAGTGTTACCTTGAACAGTGGTCTTTAGACCCAAATTGCCCTTGAGGCAAGACTTCCTCTCAACCACTGCATTTTCCCCCATTCAGGATAGAGAGATGGGCATGTACCTGACCTTCTGTCTCGGCCACCCCTGTCTGACTTGCCTCATTCCATAATTTTTCTAGGCTGAATGGGTGGGCTTTCCTTTTTCTGGTCCTTTCTTCATATTTGGACTTCTTTGTGTCAAATCCTTCTGTAAGTCTCTCATGCAGTCTTCTCTACTTCTCTCCTGTTCTTTCTTACCAAATAACTGTTTCTCATGGGCTTGCTAAGAAATAAATTAATATACACTAGGCTTTTCCTAGAAGGACACATAAGAAGCGTTTAATTGTGGTTACCTCTAAGGACAGGAATAGGCATAAGAAATTTTATTTCAGTTTTGCTGTTTGAATTTTCAAATCATGTGAAATACCATTTTTACTTTTCCTGCAATATCAATTGGGATGTTAGTCGGTTTTCCATCACTGTAATGAAATACCTGAGATTGTTAACTTATAAAGTGAAAAGATTCATTTTGGTTCACAGTTTTAGAGGCTCTAGTCCAAGACCAGCAGATTCATTGTTTTGGACCTCTGATGGGGATGCTGGATGGTAATGGTGAGGAGTTGTGTATGAAGCAAACTGCTCACCTCATGGCCAGAAAGCCAAAAAGATAAAGGAAAGGGCTGGAGTTGCACAATCCCCTTTGGGGTGCTCCCCCAATGAAGAACCTTCCACCAGGCTATATAGCACCTCCACATATATATATATATATATATGGTGTATATATATATACATATATATATATATATGGGCTGGGATTTAGCTCAGTGGGTAGAGCACTGTGCTGCAGTCTCTGAGGTCCCGAGTTCAATTCCCAGCACCACAAAAATGGGAGAAGGGCCTGGCAATCCACTCCCAAGGCAATCCCGAAACAGCCATTGAAAACCCTACGAGGGTTGCTATGAGTCGGATACCGACTCGACGGCACCTAACAACAACAAACAACGTGTGTGTGTGTGTGTGTGTGTGTGTGTGTGTGTATTTTTACAGCTGAATATAATTCCTAAAGGTTATATTGGCTCAATTATATTTGTTCTGAAAAGTGCATTATGAAGACCCACCAATACTGATATCATTCCAATTAAAAATAGTCCCTAGTGCCAAGAGTTTGGAATTGAAATTTTCACCAAGTCAGGATGGCAAAATGTCCTGTACTTTGAAGACATGCTTACAAAAGTAAACAGCTTAGTGCAAATTAAGGATTTATGTTATTCATACCCCATTGAGAAACCTCAAGCTTGTACTACTACTATGCAAATCTTAAATTTCAAACTTCTCTAATTGCAGAGACCAGTGGGAAAATACATCACAGCCCACACATTTGTTCTGTCTGGACATTGTCGCTCCTACAGGGTCAAATACCTGTGGTTTGTTTGCATTTGCCTGGAGCAGGTTGAATGGAACCAGCTGGGAGATCTCAGTGGAAAATTCTTGATTAAACTTGATGGTTGTGTAACTTGAATATCATCTGAAGTCTCTTGAACCCTCATGATCTAGATAACAGTGGCTGGCCTGACTCCCAAATAAAGAATGAGAAAGTTCAATGCCCATTCCAAATTCTAAAACTCTCTGTCACCTCTGACTCTATTTCCTGAGTCCCCTGAAATCTTGTTTTGTACTCTCTATCTTGAAACTGCTTCAATTTTTCTGCCCCATATAACACCAAGCCTAGGGACTTCCTCTTAATCTTCCTTTCTCTTGACAATTGTGAATACACAGGTGTGGACTGGGGTAGCCCCTTAACCAAAGGTCTGTGTATCGCTGTCAGGGAGCTTCGTATTTCCACACAGTGCAGCAGTCAGCATAACATTGCACATTCAATCATTTTATTCTTCAATGTTGTTTTTCAATGTCCAGGCTTTTTACCACTTTGCTAAGTCTTATTCTGTCTTAATTTCATTGATTTCTCTCAATTTCCTTCTTCTTTAATTTGTTTATCTCTCAGATTGCTTCCAGGATTCCATATTCCTTTGATTCAGTTCTCTCTGGTCCTGTAGCTGTAGCACTGTGGTGTCTAATCCCATCAGATCTCGGAAGCTAAGCAGGGTCTAGCTTGGTCAGTACTTGGATGGAAGACCTCCTAGGAACACCAGGTGCTACAGGCTTGGGAGAAGGACCTGGCAACCCACTCCCAAAAATCAATCCGTCATTGAAAACCCAATGAATAGCAGAGAGGCACTGACAATTGTGTTTCACCTGTTGTACGTAGGGTCACTATGAGTTGGACACTGACTTGAAGGCACTTAACAACAAACAACAGCAACAACTGGTCCTTATTCCAACTCACCTCCAGACACAGCTTCTCGGGTTCAACATTCATCCAGGTGTTTGGTTGAATGAAAATATCATTCCTCTAACTGGACCATCCTCCTTGCAAGGCAGTGGAGGTTTTAATGAAGAATTTCTTCCTCCAGGTGTACCTATATGAAGGACGTCACAGCTGAAATTCATTCTTAAAAGAACCAAGGGTAAAGCCAACTAGTGTTTTCACATTCAAAACCAATGGCAATTAGAAGTTTCAGCAAAGGTAATTCACCTAACCACTGAGCATTAGAAATGGCAGAGGTGACTAAAGCGATGGAACTCTTGAATTTGGGAGAAAATTCTTAAGAAAGACTAAGGAAAATTATACTCCAGGAGGTTTTAAGAAAAAAGACTTTGTCTGCAGGGACTGGCTTAGAGGAAGATAGAGAGGTCATATGCGGTGACCTTTCTGGACACCAGAGATTGGTTATGCTAGCCTCTTGGCCTTGTCATTGGGTCAAGATGTCCTGGACGTCCCGCTGATGGTCAGAGTAGAGAGGCCCTTACAAACCCATACCTCCCTGGGAGGTGTTTTCAGGCCAAAAACCATCAACACAGTGAACTGCCTAGTTTAAGGTTCTCCACACTGAAGGTGAGGACTTCCCATGAGCACAGTATAGTTCTGAGGCAGCAACATACTTAAGTCGTCATCTTATTCCCAGACCCAGCTGAGCTGTCTCATATTTATTGCTGAACTGTACTCGTCCTGAAAGACTCCCAGCTAGGGCCAATGGCATCCCTGGGAGGGAGTCAAACTAAAATTCTCCTGGGCCAGAGAGATCATGCAGATAAATGAAAATGATCAGATTCAATGCCATAGCAAGTGGTGAGGACTCTGGAAAAGTACAATTTTATGCTGCCGTGGGACAGCTACTATACAATACTGTCCAAATAGTATTGTTATGCATTGAACACTTATGTACCCACAAAATTTATAGGTTGAGGTCCTACCTTCTAATGTAATGGTGCTTGGACATAGGACCTTGGGAGATAATTAGGTTTAAATGAGTTTATGAGGGTGAGGCCCCATGATGGAACAAGTGTCCTTATATGGGAAGAGGAAGAGAGACCAGAGCTCCCTCTCTCTGGCTTGTGAGAACACAGTGCGAAGGCAATGGGTCATTGTATTAGTATTAATTACTTTTGCATTGATGTGATGAAATACCTCACAGAAACAACCTAAGGGAGGAAGAATTTATTTTGGCTTATGGTTTCAGAGGGTCAGTCCATAGTTACTTGGCCCCATGAGCTTGGGCAGAATGTCACAGTGGTAGGAGGGGGTGGTGGAATAAATTCTTCACTTCTTTGTGAACAGGAAGCAGACAGAAATAGAGGGCCATGTATAACTTTCAAAGGCCTATCCCCAGTGACATCTTCCTCCTACTAGGTCCCACCCACTAAAGTTTCCATAATCTCTCAAATAGATCACCAGTTGAGGACCAAGCATTCAGACACATGAGTCTGTGGGAGACATTTCATATTCAAATCATAACAGTTGTCTGCAAGCCAAAGGAAACATCTTTGCTAGGAACTGAATCTGTTTCCACCTTGATCTTGGACTTCTAGTCTTCAGAACTATGAGAAACAAATGTCTGTTATTTAAGCCAATTCTGTACTATCTGTTATAACAACCCAAACTGACTAAGACAGGTGCCCTGTGAGAATGCAACCTTATAGTCGTCACCCCAAAAATTTTAAGGAAAAGTTGAAATTTTCTGGTATTTAAAACACTAAGTGGGACAAATGAAACAAAGCTGTAGGCCATGTGTGGCCTCTGGGTCATTATTTTGCAACATTTCCTATGGTAGTTAAGAGTCAACCTCTAAAGTAAAATAAACCTCTGAGTTTCCCAAGTTCTAGTGCCTACTAGCAGTGTGTCCTTCAGCCAACTAACTTGTCTGAGTTCATTTCTTTCATCTGTAAACTGAGCATAATAATGATATACTGTGGGGTTAAATGAGATACTGCTGGAGTTAAAAGTAGCATATGGCTAAACACATTATTGTTAGGTGCTGTCAAGTCAGGTCTGACTCGTAGTGACCTTATGTACAACGGAAAGAAACACTACCCAGCACTGTGCCATGCCTGGCACTATTGCCCATGCTTTTCTACTATTCATAAGGTTTTCAATGGCTGATTGTATTTTTGGGAGTGGGCAGCCAGGTCTTTCTCCCAAGCCTACTGTACCTGGTATTCCCAGGTGGTCTCCCATCCAAGTACTAACCAGACCTGACTCTGCTTAGCTTCTGAGATCTGATGGGATTTGATGTCACAGTAGTATGGGTGCAGGTGCTGAACACAGAACATGCTAAAATGAGCTAGTCCAGAAAGGCTACATACTGTGTAATTCCAACAACATGACATTCTGGAAATGGTGAAACTATGACTACAGTAGAAAGGTCAGTGGAATTTACGGGGAGGGAAGGAAGGAACAGGTAGAGTACCAGGGATTTTTAGGGCAGTGAAGCTACTCTGTAGGGTACTGTACTGATGGATTCATGTCATCATACTTTTGTCAAAATCCATAAAAGGTACAACATAGTGAACCCTAAAGGAGATATGGACTCCAGTTAATGATAATGGGTCATTGTTAGTTCAACACTTGTAACAAAGGCACCACATAAATGCAAAAATGTTAATAATAGGGAAAACTGGGGGGATCTATGTGGGAAAATGGTGAACGGAATGATGGCATTGATGATGAATATGTTTGTGATGATTATGCTTACATCAGTTACTTATTGCTGCTTACCAAGCCACTACAAACCTTAGTGGTTTAAGACAATAACTAAGTATTACTTCTTGCAAGTCAGTGGGGCAACTGGGTGGCTCTGAGGATTTAGACAGGTTTGGCCGATCCCACTTGGGCTGCTTATGCATCTATTGTCAGCTGCAGCTCAACAACCTGATGTTGGCTCAACTTTGTCACAATGCTCTTGTACTGACTACTGCATTTACAACATGTATGAAATGTACCATCGCAGGCCTCAGTTGTATGATGGATTTGCTGACCATGGTCCATATGTTCTGGGATTCTCTACGAGTGGCCTCAGTTGTTCATAAGGGTCAAAGAGTGGGGAAATATGTAAGGTCTGGCACATGGTTACTTCTTTCACATTCCATTGGCTAAAGAAGTTACCAGCCCAAGACAGATTCAAGGACTGGAGGAATGCCATCACCTTCTTGATGGTTTGTTGTTGTTGTTAGGTGCCATCGAGTCAGGTCCGACTCATAGCGACCCTCATAGGGTTTTAGCAGATGCTATATGCAACCTTGACATCACACTGTCACCCTGCCCGCGGGACACAAACTGCAAGTTTTCGGGTGAGTCAGCACGGAATCGCTCCCTCCCTCCTGTTGTGGCGGTGGGAAACCAGTGCCAGCGGTACACAGCCAGAGCTGAAACGCGGCTCGCTCTCTCCTGTTGTGGCGGGACAGTCATGCAGATGCAATCTCCACAGACATACGGGCACACATATGCCTGGACCCCAGACACACCAGAGGGGATCCTAAGTCATCCCACTGCACTGTGGAGAAAGGTGAGGTCTGTGGAGGAGGCTGAGCACCACGCGGACAGAGTGCTCCATTCTGGCAGAGTCTTGCGGGACAATTAGACACAATAAGGACAGTTTCGAGCGCAATTGCCGTGCATGGCAGACCTACTACAGACACTCTCTGGGGGGGTTGAATATCATCCCACCCAAAAGAGGATTTGGTTCTCCCAAGTGGTCTCCCAAGTGGGCGGAAAGCTGCGCTGCGCCCCCAGCCCATATTTTTACTTTTTGACGCAGGGTCTCTCTGGGTTGCGCAGGCTGCCTGTGATCTTGGGCTTGCGATCCTCCTGCCTTCGCCCCCAAGCTGCTGGGAATGCAGGTGTATACCACCGCACCTGACTATAAGCGA